>JAWQFJ010001154.1:77500-95000 GCA_034096865.1 Theodoxus fluviatilis
GCATTGGGCTCTTGGTCATGCATGACCAGGTTCGATTCTACACTGAAACTTTTTTTCGAGGGGTTGTGGGTTCGAACCCACCTGGTTTTTTGTGTTTGTGTGTGTGTGCGTTTTTTCCTCCTCTTTTCTCGGAGGCTGCGGGTTCGAACCCGATCTTCTTTTTTTCTTCTCCAAAACCTGGAGGTTCAGCGCCAGCGGTTTTTATCCCTTTGTGAGGCAGGGCATGAGGCCGGAATGTGCTTTCATTTTTCAATGCCTGTTGTCAGATGGTAAGGGAGAGTAGGCTAGTTTGCTCACTATCCAGAAGATAAATAGACCTACATTTTCAGTTGTTTTGGTTTTTTGGGGGGGTTGGGCTTCTGTAGCAGCATGCTTTTGTGGAGCAATGCCAAGGGGTTTCCCACCCCCACCCACCCCACCCTCACCAACACATTATAGTCATAGCCTCCTCTCGTTTTGAACATGCTGGAAATGAAATAAAATATGAAAAACCAACAAATTCATCTGAATACATCATGCCTGCCCAAGTTTTAGATTTAAAAAAATGTTGTCCACTCTAGAAATCACTGGATTGTGTGTGTGTGTGTGTGTGTGTGTGTGTGTGTGTGTTGTGTGTGTGTGTGTGAGTTCATGACCCTGATTTAAATATAAGCACTCCATGTAATTTGCTTATGCTCGTTTAAAGGCATGAAGATCTAGACTCAAACGTCTGTTGGACTCTATCAAACTTGCAGCCCTTGTCAACCAAACATATCATTGTAACATAGGCCTATAGCATACACATTTCATTTTGAAAATATTTACTGCACCAAGTATGTGGTCGTGCATTGCCAATTGTGATAGAAATAACATGTTTCCCATGCACAGCCAAAACCCTAAATAAAACAAAAAGGAAAAAAAAAACTTGGCCTCAAGTGGGATCCGAACGCACGACCTCTCAAGTGAACTATGCTCATTCAATTATTACTAGTCCTTAGATGCGTACGTTGCTGATCTCGGCTATTCCTTCATCAAATATGAGGAGAAAAGCAGTATATCTGTTTACAAGGGTTTCTTTTGTAAATTTCTTTCATGTGGAAGACATTTCAGCCGCGTCTTTGTTCTTTTCATCTGGCTGAACTCACGATCTCACGTAGGTGATTGGTTTTCATGAGCACTTGATGGATGGTTAGTGTTTTACGGCCTATGAGGAGCACTTGAAGCATTTTGATTTTGGCAATTTAGCATTATATTGCCTTGCACACCACAATGTTCATCCTCAAACGCAATCCTGAAAACTATTCATACAATTTCACGAACCGTGGGTGATGCAGTCATTAAACAATCTTTGCATGCTCAGGCAGGGGAGATAACTTTTACAAGCTTGAAATACGCCTACACTCCTACGCCTTCCGTCCTACCATTCATATCTTCGTACTCGTGATGAGTCATCTGCCTAGCAGCTGATGTGTGCTAGTCGTGGCCGACTTTGAAGAGAAACACACAGGCTTTACTCTTTTTTGTTTCATTCTTCTTCTTTCCCTTATGCATTAAAGAAGCAACTGACCACCAGGTGCAACATTAAGACCACACCTCGATACTTTTATCATTCCACGTACATCACATCTTCAAGGTCACTAAACAGCTTGCTCGGTGTACGAATACTCGAACTGACGAGAGTGGCACTGTATCAGCTGTGATGAGTGAAATGCCACTTCCTCTCAATGTAGGCCTACACTTTTTGCCAAGGGCTGTTCAACGTGCAGTTGGTGCAGATATATATATATATACACGTAGCATCATTTGAAAGTGCAAGAACATCGCCTGATGAAAGTAGTTCCTTCAATCAGTTTTGGTTGGAGACCCGAGTTCCAACTTCGGAAGAATAGCACTTAAGCAATTGTCTTTTTGAGTCCCTGCACAACATCGAATTAATGTGTTATTCACACCAGCAAACGTTATCTATTCAAGTGTCATTTCTGCGCTCTCCCTCTCTCGCTCTGAGCTTGAAGCGGGTGGATGGAATGGTGTTAGCTTCACATTAAATTAAAAGGATCCAAAAACTTTGGAGGCAGATTCTAACATCTATACTATACGCTACCAGCAAAATAGGCAATCTGATGAACGTCCTTTGCTACTTTGAAAACTAGGAAACGACATGAAAAGATTGGTATGATTCGGCATCACTAATACTAGTAATAGAACCAGACTACGTGCATGTGCAGAATTGGTTCCAACTACCGAGTGCTTGCAGCTGAGACTCCAAGCCATCCGGGGCCTCAGCACCAGTCGCAGTAGAAACTCGGTAATGATGTCAGAACGCATCACTTCATCACACCAAGTTTTCCTCACAGCAAGGGAAGCTGTCATCCCAGTTCCACACCATTTCCATGGAACTTGCATTTGCTTCTTGCTGCCATGTCACAGCCGTAATGTCTGGCTTTCCGGGTGTCCTTTATATTCTGAGTACAACAAACAGCCTGAGCCATTCAGCATCCCCTCGATCTCATCAGCAAAAAACCGGAACTCCTGGCTTTTGGGCTCTCAGGGCCATCTCCAGCAGTTTTACCAAGAGTGGTTCCCATGTAACTAAAGACTGCCTGGAAGCATCATAATTACTCCAAGACATTAAAACTCTCTGTGTGCATGATTCACATACTACCCAACTTCATTTAAACGCTGTCATTTGACAAGTGCACATTAGGTATGGCAAAGAACCTGCATTAAAACCAGAAATCTTTACCCTTTTTTAATGATCATTGTTGAATCTGTTCACTTTGATGAGATCCAAAATTGTATCTCCAGAAAACTGAGGAAGCAACAAATGGTGAATCCCACATAGGAGTGCCAAAAGATGAACTGAAAGTCACAGCCACATGAAATGCAACAAGTTAGAAGAAAGAATATACACTCTTAGGGCCTGCTACAACATCAGTATTAATGAAATCCACTCTTGATTAATGAATAAATAGATTAGAAATAGAGGCTTGGGCAGAAAGCCATCATCTTGTAACCACAGACATCTAAGTTAGATATTTCTAAATTTTCACATCTTACGGGGATTTTTTCTGGTAGAAAGCATATAAATGCAGTTTCTGAATTCATTGGCAAATTGCACTCTATTGTTTCATTCAAAGGTATTGCAATCTTTTGTAGTATGGCCTGTAGACTACTTAGAACATAATTCAGTCCATTCATCAGATAGAATATCTCCTATTTATCATGTTCAGAATATCTCCTGTTTATCATGTTCACAGTATTTTCTGTCATCTTGTTCAAATCCAAATTTAGTTGAATACACGGCAAGCAGTTATCATATGATGTGTCTCAGAGTTCCACACGTTCTGCCATCTTCTGAAACTGATGCAGCCAGAGAGGATGTTCAGTCTTCCAGGTCAGTGGTGCCATTAAACCCATTCTGGCAGAGCTGCCTGGCATTTAGAGCAGAATCCAGGTCAGGAGCACATTTCTGCCTCCTACCTCTTCTGTATCACATGCACTGACTAGCGAGGTCAGTGTGGCAAGGTGGGCAACCTATCTACAACTTTGTCAAAACTTGACCACAAATTACAAAGTTGTGTTATCTCTACTTCACTCATCATTATGCTTCCGCTATACTCATTCTTAAAAGTGCAATTAAGCTTGCTCTCTGCATCTTGATTTCTTTTCCTCAGACCGACCTACTGCAGGTTGGGAGTAAGAGTATACCCACATCTCCCTATGCAATGCTAGGGAGATTGCGACTTGGTCCTACTCTAACGTTAAAGCTGTAGTGATTTTTGCTGTCAATGGCCTTGCATAGCCTACAATGACTAAATTAACCTAATGCATGTTCATTCATTTCTTGTGTCATACTCTCTGCATCATGCTCTTTCTCATATCCCATCAAGCAATATTTCAAGTGCTTTGTCCTTGCAACCAACAACATTTCAATCCCTCAGTTCATCATCCCACTTCAACTCACAAAACAAGGAATTACTATCCTATATTTCACACTGCTTTCACTACAGTTCAACCTGAAGCAGTCACTGGTAAATCTTGCCCGCTTCCTAGCTGGGAAAGGTCTCTACTGTTTGAGGCAGTCATAAACGATTCATGTTCTGAAACCACAAGCATTTCAAAGTCACCTTCACAGAAAACAATGATGATGACGGTGATGGTGATGCTGCTGTTGACGACAACAGTAGGCAGTTTATGATGGTCAGTACACATAACAACAACTAAGCAGGTATAATTTGTAATAAATTTTATATCCAAGTGAACTTCATATTTGATGGGATAAGGATGATGATTTGTACACAATCAGTCATCAGGTGACATTGGTACAGTTCTGTGAAAATATGATAGTCATTAAGCATACCTGCCAACTTTCTGTGTGAAAATCAAATCCCTACACTTGTCTTGCACCCATCCCATAGCAAAAACACGGACAGCAAAGAAAACGGGTGAAAGTGCAGATCTATTGGTCTGGGGTATGCTTACATCAACAGCAAGCATAGCTGAGATCTACATATCTGGAGACTGGGCTGTTTTTCCTGTGATGAAGGTGAAATAAAAACATAACACTTTCCACATTTCCTACCAGTCCATACTTGTTCACAAAGTACACCTGATCACAAGAGCATGGTCTGAAATACTGCTGTACTCTGAAAAAAATGGTGGAAAAAAATGCCCCAATTGCATCTCAAGTGAAACACAACCTCTTTGTCTGAACACAGCCATGAATACGAAGAAGTTGCTTCCACAGATACGCCAGAAATGAAACTTCCAAAGAAGGAGTGCGACACCTACCCAGAACCACTGTAGTGGTCTATGTTTCTCAAGCTGTGGAGGGAGAAAAGATGTGCATACTTGTATCACCACAGCCAGCATCTCTCCATCTACAACACTTTCTTGACATGCAGATCAAAGGCAGCCAAAAAAGCGCAACGGACACTTACTTTTTGTGGGATCAAAGTCACGAGGTCTTTAAAAAATAGGAATGATGCAGATAAAGCAGAACAATTGGCAGGCATGCTCCAGTATACAGTGGCCTGAACCCTCCTCCTCCCCTCCCAGCCTGCATCCACACGACCAGGCCAGCAACACATCAAAATATCTTCACCACATCCGATGCATTATTAACAGACTCAGTTGCCACAAAAATTGAAATAGAAAAACAAAACATTGTGTCATTCACTAAATTGTCTTCTACTTTCAGAACTAAAAACAATCTTGTGTCTAATAAATGCACTTGGTTGAGGAGAGGATGCAAACCATCAACTGCTTCACAGCAGACCCCCTACACAGGCAAGCAAGGTCTGCCCTTGTTGGTGTGGCGGTGCCCTGCTCACAAAGGCAGAAGACAGCCTGGTCCTTTGCATCTCCACATGTCTAGCAAGCAAGTTGAGGTAGTGGAACCAGTTCCTTTGAAAATTTCAAACATGATTCAAGCATGGGCTAGCATAGCAATATCAAGTGTCCCTGTGTAATTCCACTTTTCCATTGAATACAGTCATAAGAAATAATCAGATTTAAAAAAGGCTCCCATGATTCTTTGTAACATTTTAATTACACTTCCAAAATTGATGGGAAAGAATCTCCTAGTGATTTTCTACCTACTTCCACACTAAGGAATTGCTAGTGAGAAACCTTGTCAGAATTAGTTTCCCGTCTTGAAGCCTTCAGCTCTGGAACGGATCTACCCTAACCCCTCACCTGTACGACAGAAACACCTTCAAGTTTTGTGGAGGGGACAGACTCTCTTCTAGTTCTACCATCCATGACGGTGAAAACAAGCCCACACCTACTGTCTGATCTCACCGAGGAAAGACAATCACTAAATACATCTGCTAGAGCACCGTGTGTAGGATGGCCAAGGCTGCAAGTGTTCCCAGTGAGTGTTTGCATAGGCTGTAGGTCACCATTGCCCCTCATGGGGCACTGGTCGCTCTGCTCCCATGCTGTGTACAAGCGGTTGGGAGGGAGAGGATAGTTATGTTTTATTTATTCAGTACCTCCACCTGACTGGACCCATAGCTACAAGATCATCTGAAGGTGTGGTGCTAGTCCCGAGGCTTTTCACTATCCTGATATTTCCTGTCTTGTAATGCTCTGTCAAATCTTTCTTTATTACACTGTCCATCACTACAGTCAGCCATTTTCTTACAAAACTGTTCAGATTTCTTCAAATCTTCTTAGAATCATAAAACAGCAAGAGGGGGGAGAAAGCACCTGATCAAAACAGATTTCTATCAAACAGAAAGTGAGGACTATTTGCCTTCAACAAACTCCATGAAGACATCATGGACACAACACGGCTCAGGCCATCACACGAAACCTGTGGTCTCACAACACATTTCCTATGTACACTGTTAGTCTCTGGAGACCTGCCCTAGTATAATATCAAGCCTGCAGCCCTTTCAGCCTGCTGGCCACACCACGCATGCTCCACACAACAGTCAAGCCAAAGCCAGCCCTCCACTATAAAAGATGCATTGCCGTGACAAGCATTAGAAAACCTCTCTAAAGACAAAGTCTGTGCTAGGAAAATAAACTTTAATACTTTCAGCATCAGAACTCCAAATAAAAATATACCCATTTGCCCATCCCTTTTTCCCTTCACACTTGTCTAACAGCTGTGAAACTCCAACTATGCAAAACAATTTAGCCACCGAGAAGAGCAATTCAGTGGTGCTGCTGACAAAACCACAGTACTGGCAGGGCAGAATGCACAGCAACTGAATTTGAAATGTTTGTGTCAATGTCTGAGCTGAGTGTGCCGATAATTGTGAAACTAACTCTGATCACAGATCCATTTGCAGGTAAGTACACAATGAGCCTAAGCAATGTCAAGCAGCTGCAACAGCCACTTGAAAGTTTCCTGGTTGATGCCGAGCACAACTCCTGCACAATGTTGCTACACCTTCTGCTTGTCTCTGCATGCTTAGATCTATCACACAAAAAGCTCCCACGGTCAGTCGGTCAATCAGTCACTCGGCCAGTCAGCTGCTCACTTGGTCAATCACTCAGTCAGCCAGCCAGCCAGTAAGTCATTCAATCAATCAGCCAGCCTGCCACTCAATCGGTTGGTCAGTCGGTCAATCAGCCAGCCAGTCCCTCTTATTTGTCTGTCACTCTATCAGACAGTACACCAGTCAGACAGTCTGGGAGAGGGAACAGAGAAAAGAACTTGCAGTCATCAATCATTGGCAGTGCATCACAGGCCATGCTGGCACCATCTACAACTCTGCAACCACTCAGGACTGCCCTCTCTCCCAGGCATGGTGAACCGTTTTGGCAAGTGTCTCAGTTCCAATCTGGCAGAACTGCCACCTGAAGCACGGAGACCCAGCAGCAAGTCCAAAGTGAAGCATACACAGAGGCGGCCAGGACCAAATAGTGTGCTGAAAGGTGCGCAGAGAAACGTTTCCAGTGCAATAGTACCTGTACCAGCTACCCGGGATGGGTGAAATCTCTTCAAATGGAATTTCTGCAGAGCTTGATTCCAAATCATAATCAACAATCCTTGGGACTGTAGCATCCTAGGTGAAAGTGGCTATCTCTGACCCGCATCTCAGCAAGTTGCTTGGGGCCAGCTTCAGTACCCAGAAAGCAGGGTGCTACGCAATGCACTGGGGAAACTAGTGATGGGGTTAGCTGGTCTGTGACCATGCCTTTGGTCACAAGCTTGCTCACGGTGTTACGATACATCCACAGATAGGTAGGTAGATAGATGGGTAGGTAGGTAGGTAGATAGCAACTGTCAGTGGTAGTAAATATCTGATTAGATGGGTAAAAATCCATTGGAACTGACCCAAATATAGCACAAGATCTGTTGATCCACAACACTTCATGGCACTCCCCCATGGCTACCACGCCTCAAGGGCAACACAGGTACACAAATGTATAAAAAGTCTTAAAAATAGTACATTAAGCATCATAAACTTGTTTGGCACACAGTGAAGTGTACAGTACATGCTGGATGTACGTACTTTTTTCTCTCCAAAGAAACACAACAGTCAGCTGACTTGCATACAACTTGTCAGGGAGGACTGGGCAGCATGACACATCAAGTCAAATACAAGTCTATGATCCTTGAAGTCCTTGTCAAATCAAGCTCGACACGACACTTGATATGCTCTGTGATATCAACAAAAGGTAGACCCTCCCTTCCCATCCATCCCAGCTATCCCCTAATCCCTCTGACTCACCCTATCATTTGCATGTGTTCAGCATGCATGCATGCCCTCCTGTTCTTTCTCTTTATTTCTTTCCTTAACAAAGTCTACCATGCCACAGTTGAATTTTTCTTTTCAACATTAAAAAAATGCCATTTGTCTGATAATAACTGTTTTTCATCCCAGGATGAGGCTAAGGGAAAAAGGTTGGAAATGCCACGACACCTTTGCCCAATGAGACAAAGGCCGCTGTGTTTTGCAGGTTGTGAGTTCGGCAGCACACACTTGGGACTGCCTCCTCCTTCACATCACTTCCTCTGGCCATGCTTGGCCACACATCACTGGAGCTGCACCTAGTGTTTTGCCATAGGACAATATATCTAGCAACAAAGGCAAAATGGAGAAAATTTGGTGCATAACAGTAACAGGGGGAGGGGGAAAGGGGGTTGGGGACAGGGGAGGAGGGGGGGAAGTGGCAGGGAGTATGGGGGAACAGGGGCAGGGAGGGAGAGGGGGCTGAGGGGGGATTTCACAAGCAGGCCGAGGCAGATGAGACTCATACTGCTTTGTGACGTCCTCCACAGCAGCCACACCTGACACCACAGTCATGGCATTTCGTCAGTGGCCAGTAGCACCATAAGCACGGCACAAAAATGGAAAATATTGCCATGGCAGTCCATTTTTTACAGTTGGAACTATCCGTGTGATCACAGACACAGGGGTGGCGGTACTCCCCATCCGCGTCCGACATGCAGTGGTAGAAGATGCACTGCGCACACGATACACAACTGACATGCTCGATGCATTTTGTGACACCGTCCGGGGCCTCCTCACAGCTGCCTCTAACGTTCTCCTCCTGATTGAACATCTCGTTACAGTGTTTACACTTGGCCCGCTGGTTCAGCAGTCGGCCAGACTGGTCAGTCTGGAGGCAGCTGCCCCGGCCTTTCTTCAACTTGCTCCTACTTTCCTTGATGGGAAGTGGGGGGTGGTTTGTGAAAGGCTGCTGTCTCCGTGTACTGATCTCCCGCTTGGTCGGGGGTTTTTGGACCGGCTCCAGGTTGGGGTAGCTATACTCATTCACTCCTTTGCTCTTGTTGAAGAATACATAGGAGTCCTCCTTGTACAATGCAATCTCAGTCTCCAGCAGACCCTGCTCTGACTTGCCCGACAGTGACGTGGGCTCATCTGAGCGCACCCAAATGTCTTCATGGCCGCTGCTGCTGTCAAAACTGTCCGACTTGTGGGTGCTGCTCTTCTCACTGGGAGGCGAGCCTGAGTGTTTGAGGGTCCGGGGAGGTGAGGTGACATAATGAATGCGGTGCAGATGGTGGTTGCCATGGCTGTGAGTGTGGGTGGGGAAGGAGAAAGACTCGGGCACCCCCATGGCCATCCCTGATGGGGAGCAGGGCGCTGGGGAGCTGGTGGTGGTAGAAGTGGTGCTGGCTGAGTGGGAGGAGCTGTCCTTCCGCAAGGGAAGATCCATCTCCTGAAAGCACACACAATGCAGTCAGTTGAATAAGTCCACAAAAAACACAAAAATGAATGGAGTTTTACAGGTTATCAGCCTTTGTAAGCCATGTACGGCTATTGATCACAAAATATCAATGGAACTGGTTATTACATGAGAAAGTCAGTCTCTATTTTCTTAGTTCTTCACCTCTTACAAATCAAATAGAGAGATGTGGTGGGTCTATTTTTACCCCCAACTCACAGGGGCTAGACATGCAAGTGTATACATACAGAGAGCCATTCACCTACCAACTGACATGTGCTCTAGTATATTTTTTATGCTAGTTCAATATTTCTCAAATCAAGATCCAAGGGCTCTCTGTTAACAATATGATGCTAGTGCATATCATCAACTTCAAAAGAACACAAGTGGATGATACAACTTACAACATGTAATGATAATCATGCCAAAGATTTATTCTGAATGCATAATCACATCATTCACTGTATGAAATCCTTTATTCCTGCATTCTTCTAGCCATATTTCATCCAATTATCAATAGACTATGACTTATGCATGCATGTAACCGAAGGCCTGTATTTGTGAGCTCATGTGAATGCCTGTGTATGAAATTGCATGCGTATGAGAATGTATGAATATGCATGTGTATGAGAATGTATGAAATTGCATGTGTATGAGAATGTATGAATATGCATACATGTGTATGAGAATTTATGAATATGCATGCACAGAGGTGAGGGGTGCTACTCCAAGTCCTACCTGGAACACACTGTCCTCTGGAGACCCACTGCCCCCTCCTGAGCCTGCAAAAATAGCCACAGGCCAATCAGTACAGCAAAAAGTGCATTTCAAACCTGCCCTGCCATACATCACTATGCACATCCTTTTTCTTTGGGACAGAATGTGGCTTTAAGATGGCTCCAACATGCAAAGAAAACTTTACATGGATAGCAAGGCATGAGAAAACTTTATATCAGCACTCTTTTGAATGTTCCATTTCATGATTACTCATTGCCAATTAAAATGCATGCTTAAAAATTACAATGATGATTTATAAGGAAATGGATGATTAGTGCAGTGCTATTTTAACTCTGGTAACTGTTCCACAACACATCATATTAACTACCATCATCATTAGTTTCAGATTTCCATACAAATGCCATTTGGCCACACCTAATCTCCAGCCACAACACCTGAATGTGGAGGCTAATCACTTCACACAGAACCATGAGAGAAACTTGTTCATTCTTGGCTCTCATGACATTGGGCACCAGAGGTGACCCTATACATTAGAGCATGGACTGTATCAGGGTAAATTTTCAGTGTATTGGCATCTTGTTCACAAGATCTCAAATGAATAGTGGCCAGCAGAGAGCAGCAGCAAGACCTTCTCAGGACTGCCTGTCCAGCCTTCAGAGAAGCCTGCAGCCAACAGCTGCAGGATGCCAGCGTCAGAGAGCATCAGGCAGCAACATGGTCACCTCTGTCCACAACAGGCTTTGCCCAGTCCCACCTGAGACAGTTGCTTCCAGAACCAGACTGTCCGACCACCCCAGTTGATATCTATTAAGCAGTGAAACTGCCATCAGTAGATATGATAGTTTACCAACATATCTCCATCATCAAGTTTGAATCATCTGTCTCAATGCCCTCAAGTAGCCTGGCCAGATACTTCGAGCCACCCCAAACAGCTTCTGGAGCAGGCCCCAAAAGCCCAGCAGTTAGGGCTCCTGCTAACACTGGGGGCAAAAAGCAACTCCAGCTGTACATTGCAAAAAGAGCTACTTCACTATTCATTGTTACTGACCTTCTTTCATGTCTGCCACAGCTATACTGATGCCCTTGTCAAAGGCTTTGGCATCGTCACTTCTCTCAAAGGTGAGCCCAAACCTCTTGTCATCCGTCTTCCAGTGGTGGAATTTGGGGTTTGCTTTTGTATACTGGAAGTCCTTTTTAATGGTACAATCCAGTACCACCTGTAAGACAAGAAACACACTGAGGGTATAAGCCAGTAATTGTATGACAATAAACATTGTCATATGATAGCCTTCTTGGAACAAGCAAATACACAGGAAACAAGAAGGGCAAAGCCCATACGACTCACATGCTTGACCTTGACCTTTATATGACCTTGACCTTCAGGTGACCTTCAAGGTCAAGGTCAAACAACTAAACCTACCAATGACATCATACACGAAGAAATGCTTTACACATTTTCCCTACCAAAATACATGTGACCTTGACCCAAGGTCAAGGTCATCCAAGGTCATGCAACACAAAGCTGTTAATTCAAGACATAGGAAGCACAATGGTGCTTATTGGCACTTTCTACCATGAGATATAGTCACTTTTAGTGGTTCACTACCCCATTTTGGTCACATTTCATAAGGGTCAAAGTGACCTTGACCTTGATGATATGTGACCAAATGTGTCTCATGATGAAAGTATAACATGTGCCCCACATAATTATTAAGTTTGAAACAGTTATCTTCCATAGTTCAGGGTCAAGGTCACTTCAAAATATGCATACAATCCAACTTTGAAGAGCTACTGTGACCTTGACCTTGAAGCAAGGTCAACCAAACTGGTATCAAAAGATAGGGCTTGCTTTGACCTATATACCACTTGTAGCTAAGGTCGCCATTCTCAATAACCTGGGAGAAAATTGGGAAAATGTGAAAAATGACTGTTTTTGAGACCACATTTATGGCTCCTGTGACCTTGACCTTGAAGCAAGGTCAAGTCACTATGTATATTTTTTGAGGCCTTGTCATCATACACCATCATGCCACATTTGGTGTTGATAGACTTAATAGTCTCCGAGAAAAATCCAACGTTTAAGTTTTTTACGGACGCCCGCCCGGACGGACGGACGGACGGACGACACGGCTCAGTACATAGACTCACTTTTGCTTCGCATGTGAGTCAAAAATGAGATATGCATGCAACCTGAACCTACCTATGTGCCTATTGTAATCAAGATTAAGCTTATAGTTATAACAAGAGTTATATGAGCAATTTCTCCAAATAAACGTAACTGAAAAAAAGTTCACATGAATGTTTCATTCTAATCTTCATCCAAAGCTGTCTGCCTCTGCTATCACAGGCAATGATGATATTCTTCTCTTACACAGTATGGACCCACAACTGCTCATCATGGATCCACAGATATTCCCAAGAAATATATATCAGTGAGTCTCTGAACGTCAAATGGGCAACTGGTACATTTTTTAAATGGTATTTACACCAATAACTAATTAACCTACATGTTTCTTTTGCAGGTGTGTAAAGACACAAATGGTCAAATAGATAGTTTTTATGCAGTTTCCATTGTTACTGTTTGTGCGAGAGTGAATAAATAGATTAAAAAGTAAAATTTCCAGGAAATCAGAGACTTCAAAACGTTACACGACAGACAGTGCCTCACATTACCTAAAATAACAGGAATATAATCGCTCTTACACTGAAATCCAATTGTTGTTTCAGGAAATAAAGTGATGTCTTCAATAATTTGCCAGATATCAGGATTTCCATTTTTATATTCTTTGACTTTGAATGCGAAAAAACTTCGTGAATACGCGCGTAACAGACTTTGTCATCAGCAGAGTAAACAAATCTAAAACTGCTACCGGCAAACCACAGAATTATTTTCACTTAAAACTTTCAATGGGTTGTGTATTGCAACAAAGAGTTAGTGTGTGAAATATAACAAGTTAGAATGCTTTTATTCACAACTGCCACCGACTTTTATTTTTGGCAAAAATCCTTGGTCATTTCGATCGTTTTGCTTTTTTCAAATTTATCCAAAAAAATGTGCGATTCTGACTTTTCTTCGATCCGCAATTTATAACAGCAACAAACCAGTTTACACCGGATGTAGTGCCACCATGTTGAATTTTCAACATGGAGATTCCAAAACGTGGTAAGTGTTTGAATGTTTCTCCTTTGGTTTTCTTTTTGGTTACGCCTGTGGGGTTTGGACAGATTGTTCGTCCGTACCCTGTTCTGGGTATGTTTATCAATGCTTTTAGGAGCCTTTTTGAGCCGAAATGAACGAGTCACGGTTTAAATATTTGCTTTTCAACAAGACGTGTGTACGATGTCAAGTTTGGGCTGAGTAGATTGCAACAGCTTTAGTTTGACTATCAACAAGAAGGGCAAAGCCCATACGACTCACATGCTTGACCTTGACCTTTATATGACCTTGACCTTCAGGTGACCTTCAAGGTCAAGGTCAAACAACTAAACCTACCAATGACATCATACACTAAGAAATGCTTTACACATTTTTCCTACCAAAATACATGTGACCTTGACCCAAGGTCAAGGTCATCCAAGGTCATGCAACACAAAGCTGTTAATTCAAGACATAGGAAGCACAATGGTGCTTATTGGCACTTTCTACCATGATATATAGTCACTTTTAGTGGTTCACTACCCCATTTTGGTCACATTTCATAAGGGTCAAAGTGACCTTGACCTTGATGATATGTGAACAAATGTGTCTCATGATGAAAGTATAACATGTGCCCCACATAATTATTAAGTTTGAAACAGTTATCTTCCATTGTTCAGGGTCAAGGTCACTTCAAAATATGTATACAATCCAACTTTGAAGAGCTCCTGTGACCTTGACCTTGAAGCAAGGTCAACCAAACTGGTATCAAAAGATAGGGCTTGCTTTGACCTATATACCACTTGTAGCTAAGGTCGCCATTCTCAATAACGTGGGAGAAAATTGGGAAAATGTGAAAAATGACTGTTTTTGAGACCACATTTATGGCTCCTGTGACCTTGACCTTGAAGCAAGGTCAAGTCACTATGTATGTTTTTTGAGGCCTTGTCATCATACACCATCATGCCACATTTGGTGTTGATAGACTTAATAGTCTCCGAGAAAAATCCAACGTTTAAGTTTTTTACGCCCGGACGGACGGACGCCCGGACGGACGGACGGACGACACGGCTCAGTACATAGACTCACTTTTGCTTCGCATGTGAGTCAAAAAAGGTTTGATTACTAAGTTTCTCCAGGATTTTTTTTTCATTACTTTAAAATCCTTGATTGTGACAATCCCATGATCCTGAAAGTTATGTGTACATGTCAATACACTCTGAGAATAATTTTGATGAACTGAACATTCTTTTTTTCTTTCTTTTTTTTTCTTGCTTGCAGTTCGGAAGCAGAAGCCATGCAGACTTTCCCCAACAAAGCGCCCAGCCCCAGCAAAGACAAGAAGGGCAAAGCCCATACGACTCACATGCTTGACCTTGACCTTTATATGACCTTGACCTTCAGGTGACCTTCAATGTCAAGGTCAAACAACTAAACCTACCAATGACATCATACACTAAGAAATGCTTTACACATTTTTCCTACCAAAATACATGTGACCTTGACCCAAGGTCAAGGTCATCGAAGGTCATGAAACACAAAGCTGTTAATTCAAGACATTGGAAGCACAATGGTGCTTATTGGCACTTTCTACCATGAGATATAGTCACTTTTAGTGGTTCACTACCCCATTTTGGTCACATTTCATAAGGGTCAAAGTGACCTTGACCTTGATGATATGTGAACAAATGTGTCTCATGATGAAAGTATAACATGTGCCCCACATAATTATTAAGTTTGAAAGTTATCTTCCATAGTTCAGGGTCAAGGTCACTTCAAAATATGTATACAATCCAACTTTGAAGAGCTCCTGTGACCTTGACCTTGAAGCAAGGTCAACCAAACTGGTATCAAAAGATAGGGCTTGCTTTGACCTATATACCACTTGTAGCTAAGGTCGCCATTCTCAATAACGTGGGAGAAAATTGGGAAAATGTGAAAAATGACTGTTTTTGAGACCACATTTATGGCTCCTGTGACCTTGACCTTGAAGCAAGGTCAAGTCACTATGTATGTTTTTTGAGGCCTTGTCATCATACACCATCATGCCACATTTGGTGTTGATAGACTTAATAGTCTCCGAGAAAAATCCAACGTTTAAGTTTTTTACGGACGCCCGGACGGACGGACAGACGCCCGGACGGACGGACGGACGACACGGCTCAGTACATAGACTCACTTTTGCTTCGCATGTGAGTCAAAAATGGCTTCCTTCATGGGCCTCTGGCAAGTGTGTGTTGCAGCCGAAGTCCTGAAGGTGACGGTCTGCAGCATCTTTCCCCAGCTTGGGTGGCCACAGAACAGACAACTCATGAACAGAGTGGTAGCACCCCTTTGCACCCCATCTGATGTCTCAGTCCACCTGATGTGGTCATCTGACAGGAACGACCAGGTGGCTGAGCATTGGGTGGCAAACCATGTGTTGCCGCTAGTGCCTGACGCCACGTTTGACACTGGCTTTGTCCAGAGCCCCTCCCGTCCTCACCCTGACAAGCTGAACACAGCTTTTGTTCAAACCCCCTCTGATCCTCAGGGCCCCATCTTGCCTGCCATTGGTGACCTCCATTTCGTGCGATGGGTCAGGGACAAGAAAATGTATGTGTGCGAGGTGCTGGACCTTGACCTAGATGGCTCCAGCTCTTTCGTACATCTGGACTTCATGGCAAAGTCTGGACATCTATACTATTGGCCCAGGTCCAAGGACAGGTCATGGGAACCAATGGACTGTGTGCTGGAGAGAGTCAGCGCCAAGCTAGACGAGAAGCATAGCACTAACAGAGTGCAGTATTTCAATGTGGAGTAGTGTTGGTTTTGTGTGTGTGTGTAAATAGTTGTATTTATCATGTTCATGTTGTGTGCATGGTGTTGTATGTTGCACATTGATCTGCTCATTAGAAATGTGTATACATGTGTTAAATGTTCTGTATTATTATAATTATTACTTTCAGTCAGTATCAATCAGTATTGCTCCTCTGTATGATAATGAAACAGTGTGCTTTAAGTACTTGTGTGCTCGTTTTTGTGTGTGTATTTCATGATATTTTTCACAGTATTAGTAAAGATGATTTTTGCAGATGCAAAGTAATCTTGTGCTTGTTTGTTTGACTTCAGAATTCAAATTCCTCATCAAAAGCTTGTTGGAGGTACGCGTGTAACGAATGACACAGGATTTTTTAATAGCTCTAAAATCAAAGTTCTTTTGCCAATGAGGTTGATATTTGCCACATTAACATTAAAGACATTTCTTTTCAAGTTGTAAGTGTTATTTTGCCTGTATCTAAGTTTTACATACAAAGAGAGAAAAAAACACATTGCAGCTGTACGCGTGTAACGGATGACAAAGTAATATTTAACCTTGTACCCTTTTTATTTTTATTTTTTTAAATTTTCTTTCTCTTTATGTTAACACATTCTGTTAATGTGTGTTTGAAACACAAATCATCTCATTTGTTGTTTTTGATTGCAAGAAAAGTGGTCATTTACTTTGTCATCCGTTACACGCGTACCACACCAACTTTTGAACTTTACACAGCTCCTAAGCACACATTTCTCAATAAACTATCTTTTTGACTTAGATACACACAGTTAAAGTGCCAGTCTTTATAATAATACCAAAATAGTGACAATTCAAGCACTTTTTTAAAACTGGGTTTGTGTAACACTTTTGCCATCACGTTTAGAGACTTACTCATATGCAGCAGTTGCAATATTCTGCAAAACAGTGTGCCCTATGCTTTTCTACCCACAAACAGTTATGTACAACATGCAAGAGAGAGGTCTGCCACTGTGAAGACCACAAAGAGCAGTACGCACCATGCTGTCTACGATGCGCTGGCCCTGGATGATGTACTTGAGGGAGGCATCACCAGAGCTGCTGATCTTGTCAATCTTGCAGAGCGCCACATTGCTGAGCCCCCCACCCCCCATGGGAACCCAGCCCCCTGTGGAGTCATCGCGGGTCATCACTTGTGCCTGCACTTGCACAAGGCTGTT
>JAWQFJ010001154.1:97500-150000 GCA_034096865.1 Theodoxus fluviatilis
CACGCGCGAGCACACTCGTGACTATTAAGTTTTTACAAATCTTCTATGATGAGTCTTTCTGTTACTTTGAAACAATGAATTTTAAAGGTTTCCTGACTATATCATGTACATTGATCTTTGAAGACAAAAATTCTAACACAATAACCCTCTGGACTTCACAATGGTTTGACAATGGATCTCAGAGTAAAGAGAACTTGCATTTAACTAATCCTGATGTAAGACCAGTGACAGTCTTAGTCCCATTTTCTATCTATAGCCGTATAGGTCTCAGTCTATCAATCCAAACAATCCAGCACGCCACAATAAATTCTGGTGCGCACAATGGCATAGCCATAAATTTGATCTCTTTACATTTTGTAACAAACGTACAACAGGTATCTAACTCATTCTCAAGTATAACATGTGTTCACACATTGAAATCCAAGGATGGCCATGCATTAGTCAACCGATTCAAGTTTGGAAGAGAAAAAAGAAACTAAGTTCCATCATGCTTATTGTCTTTGACAGGAACCTCAGGAATTTATTTTTATGAAAACATGAATACATCATAATAAAACACCAAATAAGAACACAGTAGATACCCACTTTCTCTCAGTCTCAAGAAGGATTTTTCATGAAGTCCTGCAGAAGATGTGATGAAAGGGATAGCTTGTCTACAAGAGGTGATAAGTGCTTCATGCTCAGATTCCTAGTAAACAAGAAGGGCAAAGCCCATAGGACTCACATGCTTGACCTTGACCTTTATATGACCTTGACCTTCAGGTGACCTTCAAGGTCAAGGTCAAACAACTAAACCTACCAATGACATCATACACTAAGAAATGCTTTACACATTTTTCCTACCAAAATACATGTGACCTTGACCCAAGGTCAAGGTCATCCAAGGTCATGCAACACAAAGCTGTTTATTCAAGACATAGGAAGCACAATGGTGCTTATTGGCACTTTCTACCATGAGATATAGTCACTTTTAGTGGTTCACTACCCCATTTTGGTCACATTTCATAAGGGTCAAAGTGACCTTGACCTTGATGATATGTGAACAAATGTGTCTCATAATGAAAGTATAACATGTGCCCCACATAATTATTAAGTTTGAAACAGTTATCTTCCATAGTTCAGGGTCAAGGTCACTTCAAAATATGTATACAATCCAACTTTGAAGACCTCCTGTGACCTTGACCTTGAAGCAAGGTCAACCAAACTGGTATCAAAAGATAGGGCTTGCTTTGACCTATATACCACTTGTAGCTAAGGTCGCCATTCTCAATAACGTGGGAGAAAATTGGGAAAATGTGAAAAATGACTGTTTTTGAGACCACATTTATGGCTCCTGTGACCTTGACCTTGAAGCAAGGTCAAGTCACTATGTATGTTTTTTGAGGCCTTGTCATCATACACCATCATGCCACATTTGGTGTTGATAGACTTAATAGTCTCTGAGAAAAATCCAACGTTTAAGTTTTTTACGCCCGGACGGACGCCCGGACGGACGCCCGGACGGACGGACGGACGGACGGACCACACGGCTCAGTACATAGACTCACTTTTGCTTCGCATGTGAGTCAAAAAACCGGATAAGGTTATCATAACCCAACTGATCTTAAACTTTTTGGATCATGCAAAAAAAGAAAGAAATCAAAGGTAAACAAACTGCTTGCTGTCCCATCTTCTCTACCCCATGTGTACTTGGGGAATCTGCTACTTGAATTTTTTTTTTGCGTGCTTTCGGCATGAGAAATTTATATACTTATGTTCAGACGAATCTACAGCATACATGACATATTCTTCACACACACACACACACACACACACACATGGCAGAAATGTCGTGCTGATCCACCAAGCATGGAATACAAATCCAAGAACATGATTTGTTTGCTAAGTAATCCAACTATCAAATACTTTGAGGTGTTAGTGTCACAATAGAAAACGGTTTGATCTTCACCAACTTTTACACAGAACTATCCTATGGTCTGGGAAGCCAAGGTTTAGCTTTTTTTCAGCTTTGCAGGTTTGCAGCTGTTCTTGCCCATTATCTCATTGCTTACAGTTACAGTTACGCAGCGCAACCACGTGGTTGCAATGACGCCAACACCCTTTGGCTACGCAGCGCAACTATGTGGTTGCGGTCGCCGTAATGAATTTTTCCTATCTCCGTGGTTGCTTCAAGGGAAGTAACTCGTACAGCTATTTACTCTCTAACCAATTTGTGTTCATTGGAGTGACCTTTTCTTGAGTATAGTCCACATCAGAAAGCTAAATTTAGTAAAAGCTACGCTCACCCTAAGTTGTGTTTACATTCTGGCTTGACGACATTGTCAAAGGAGATAAGTGGGGATAAAAATGACGAAGTATAAGAAGTGTGGATGGAAGAAGGGTCTGATACTGAAGATCTAGGAGGATATTGGACTTCTGAAGAAGATCTTGATGATTCTGATGCGGAAATAGTCCCAGTCAACGAGAATGCAGAGGTGGCTGACAGCGAAGACGAATCGACTTTGGTTGATGCTTTACTCAGTGATTAGCCGCATTTGACTTCATCGCCGTCAGAGAGAGGAAGAGATGGAAACGGTGTTTACAGCAGACACAGACATTGATTCGGATGCAGAGGATGCCGAAAACCTTCTCTTCTCCTCCAATGAACTGTACCACACAAAAGAGGACTATGCCAAGTAGGGTGCCTTCTTTCTCTTAGAGGGCCATTCTGAGACTTTTCTTCTATTCAGAGACAGACTGCAGTAAGTGTATATTTTCTGATTTCACCTCTCTGACTTGCTAAAAAAAAATCATTTTCAAGGAAAGTGCAAATGATTATCTTTCTTGTGGTACCAACAGTTATTCTAAATTAGGACTTTGTGTAATTTTTTGAAAACTTGATAAAACACTGCATACAGAGGTAAATTTCCAAATGCTATCCCTGTGTAAGCAATGAGTTAACTGTGTGTGTGTGTGTGTGTGTGTGTGTGTGTGTGTGTGTGTGTGTGTGTGTGTGTATGTGAGAGAGAGAGAGAGAGGGGGGGGGGGGGGGGGGGGGAGGGGAGGAGAGGAGAGGAGAGGAGAGGAGAGGAGAGGAGAGGAGAGGAGAGGAGAGGAGAGGAGAGGAGAGGAGAGGAGAGGAGAGGAGAGGAGAGGAGAGGAAGTGAAGGAGGAAAATACCAATGTAGGCAGAATTTGTGGTGTACCTCAGAGGCTCAGTGGTTACAACACTCACACAACACATAGGCCATGGCATGTTTAGTCTCCTACCGACATTCTGAAACTGATTCTGTCCCCTCTAGGGTTAAGGCTGTTAATATGTTATAGAGACTGCTGGATATATACACCTTTCTGTTGATTCCAATCCCAACACCACCCAACCCAAAGTATCCATCATTTCTCCACCTATGATGTAACTGTCTGATGCACAAGTTGCTTCTATGCCTTCAAAGAAATGAAAATATAATGGGCAACACATTAAATGCCTTGACTCCTTAAAATACTTATTTCAACAAGATGCTCATCCTTATCTGAATCAACCAATGCAAACAATCTATTCAGCTACACAAAAGTAGTTTTTCAGCAATGCATGTCAAGAGATGTTTTCACAGACGAAAGCAATGCTTGGGCATTTCATTTTCTGCTTAATATTAAACTAAAACTGACCATGAAAATCACAAGATGGTTAGAATAAGAAGTGGTCATCTTGATTTCCCTATTTATTTGCCTTTTACAATTTGTGTAGGGTCTATCCTAACCTCCACCTCACAGGGGGTTTGGCTTGGCTTCTAGGGGACACAACCAAACTATCCAAAATGCATCACAGTTAAAGACTCTTTGAGGCAAATGTTCATTCAACTCTGCAGCTAAATGAAAATGTGACAATTCCGCAATTTGCTGCTATCCTTGTTGTATATGACTTCATAATCATCCTTCTTGCTGGGTTTTTTTGTAGCCATGTCACATGTGTTTCATGAGATAACAATACAACATAAAATTGCAGTCTCCACTGATGATGAGAGAGGAATATCAAAACTCCTCAAGGCAGCAGTGGGGGAAAGACACAGAGAGAGGAGGCAAATGAAGGAAAGGAGGAAGGTGAGGAGGAGGATGGAGAGAGGAGGAAAAGAATGCTGAGGAAAGAGAAGATGGAGAGAGGAGAGAGAGGAGGAAGCAAGGAGGAGGAAGGAAATAAAAGGATAAAGAAAGGGAGAGGGGCAGCAGAGGAGGAAGAAGAGGGAAGAGGAGGGCGGAGGGTGGAAAAGAGGAGGGAGAGGAGGAGTGAAGTGGAGTGAGGAGGAGTGAGAAGGAGTAGGGAGGAGGAAGAGGAGGAGGAGGAGGAGGAGGAGGAGGAGGAGGAGGAGGAGGAGGAGGAGGAGGAGGAGGAGGAGGAGGAGGAGGAGGAGGAGGAGGATGGAGTGAGATGAAGGGAAAAGAAAAGAGAGAAGGAAGAAGATGATGAGTTGGAAGAAGAGAGATGGCAAGGAGAAAAAAGAAGAAAGGATTTGGGGTGGTGGTGGGGGTGGGGTGGGGGTGGGGGTGGTGGTCCGAAAGAGGAGAGGAGAAAGAAATGATACATGCACATGAAAGAAAAAAGTAGAATAGAGCAGGGGAAAGCAGAGTTACAAAAAAGATGTTTAAGCAAATGTGGTAGTGAGACTGAGACACAGAGGAATGAGAAAGAACAGTAACAGACATGAGATAAAGAAACAGGAGGAAATACACAATTACAACAAAAACTACATGAAAGCAGAGGAGGTGGAGGAAACTACATCTGACAAATAATATATATCAACAAGAAATTAGCAAAGCAGAATGCACACACAAAAACTGAACTGGCACATGGGAAGAACACACAAAAACTCCCATTAGTAATTTCACAAATGTTGGAGATCTTACACTGGAAGCCATCCTCTCCCTTCCATACATTAGACAGCCTACACAGGCAAGCTCACACAACATGAGGGGGGGGGAGAGGAGAAACAGGCTAGTTCTTGCAAGTTCTCCATAACACTGACATTGCAGACAATGTTTAATTGCCAGAACTGTCTATAGCGGAGTTAGTAACAGTTTCAAAACCAATGTTACAATAGTTTCATTACTGCTGTCCCTTTCTAGGGAAAATATTTGTGCATATTGAACAAATTCATCACATTCACAGAACAAATTCTCAGCTACCCTACTTCCTGGTGGTTTAAAAAGGAATATAGAGAACAAGTAATATTCCTTCATCAGACACCAAGATGAAAATTTGCCGTGCCAACATTTTGAACATGGAGTAAATACACACTACAACTACCAATATGTACAGTCATTAAAAGATCAAACACCAACACTTCAGAATTATTCAACTAAGCATGATTTTGAAGAAAAAAAATCTTCTAGATAAGGGAAGAAGTGACAAATTACTTTTCAAAAGAAAGGTAAAAACAATATTAATGATTTCAGAAAGTGAGTGTACTTCTACTAAATAACATGCATCATCGGCTATTCCTAATATGTCCAGTGTCCAAAAGCACAGGCAAGAATGAAAAATGAAGTGAAATATTCCTAATGCAAAAATGATGTCAATCACATATGTTGAATCATGAATAAACATCAATGGCATCAGACACATTCAAAAAGGATAAAGTTCTGTTCTTTCAAACAATACCCTTGATGAATGAACTTATGTACTTTGTGTATACATGTGTTTAATTTCGTGGCATATTCATTCATTTCTGCAATCAAACAAGTACTACTACTAGTACTAGTCACCTTAAAAAAAAAACTGACACCCAATTTAGTATTTATATGCTACATGTCTGCATTGCCAATATAATAACACTTCACAGTTAACTCTAGTAAATACTCCACCCAGAGAATATTATTCTCTGTCAAGAGTAATTTCAGGGTAAAATATCATGATGAGAAGTGTAAAAATGGGACACAAAATACAGAAATGATATTTAAAGTCTAGTTCTTCCAAGATAGTTCATACTGGACAGAATGCAGCCTGTAATACAACAGTATTCATCATTAACACTGACCTGCACAGCAAAGTTTAATCTGTGGTATTCCATCAAGTTTTATTCCACTTAAATTTGTTTCAGGAAAGCATGACTTATAATGGAGGACGAAAAAAAAAGACTGTACTAACTGAAGTGTCACATTATGACCGGTCGCTGACGATCTTGCACGTGAAATGTAACTTTAATCTAGGCATGTAAGCCTACACGTGAAATTTTAGTGTAATACTAATAGTGCGTCTATAATTCAGACACCATGTATAGATATGAACCATAGTACTATAGTATTAGTATCAGTAAGAAGAGAAACCATCCCACAAAATCCATTAAAGTCAAAATTAAACCCATTTAAATCAATCAACATGCCTATTCAGAAAAATATTCCGAATTCAGGACGACTAAGATCACAACACCACCGACATACCACAACAAAATTAAAACGATAGACAGTGAAACAGTTTCAGAAGCAGCAAAAGGTTATCATTGTGACGATGGTCAGTAAGCACACTGCTAATTTGAAGCAGAGAGCGTCCATACAACGAGACCACCATGTCCCACAGAGTTAGTAGCACTGTCAACTGAGCTCGTTTCGCCTTTCGGCTCTCGCGGTTCCCATGAACGAAGTAGGCCCTACATCGTAGACGAGCATTTGCCATGAACCTTTCAAATGTCAGCTGGAATGGACTCGGCAGTATACTGGGCGAAATATCACGGTCAATAATGACTAAATTAGGCACTATCCAATACCTAGACATCATACAACCACCCTAATAGTAATCGTATGAGCTCACTACCTCGTATCATTCATTACATTTTATGAATGAACGCTTCTGATTGCAAACCCAAGCAAGGGCATCCCGAAGTCGACGTGACCAGACCAAGCTGGTTGAAGTGCCGCGATCTGCGACATCGACCACAGGAACTACCACAACAAATAATCAACGATGAAATTAGATAGCATTTATTGTTCAGGGATATTCCTATCTCCTCACAACGAGTTGATTCAAAGACATAGTTGCGGTGATATCTGCCACCATGTTGCCTGCTGAATTCTTTCACCTATCCCACGTTAGCTGCCTGAAGTAACAAAGAGTGAGATGCTGAGATCCAAATCATGCATTTACTTACTCTTTGTGACACTCCTCTGTCATCTTTGGTGGTTCATCTTCGATAATAATATTCTTTAGAGGGCTAGATGAGTACTAAGTCGACAAACTTGCCCCCTCTAGAAATATTTTCCACAAGACAGGAAATCAACCCCCATCACCTCCTCAACTCAGCTATTCCTCGAAGAAAAATAGTTCGTCGGTGCTACGAAGTTAGGCGCATTGAGAGCAATCCACATTGAGACTTAATATTCTAGCACTAATTCTTACGTGTGTTTAAAAGTATTGATGAGTTAAACATCCCTTTTTTTGCTAAAATAAAGAATATTAGACTTTCGCGGAATGATATTCTCTCAGTACTAAGATTTCAAATGTAGTGCAGCCAACATTATGCAAATATCATTGTCATGCTGCACCGGCTGAGGAAATGCCTTTACTAAGTTAGTTTGGCAGCATGAAGATAAGTAGAATATGAGAGACAAATCAAACTGCACGCAAAATAATTCGACTGCGTGAGACTCGTGCACTTGGGAAATGTTGGTTCGAACATTGATATTTCTCACGTAATTTTCCCACCCCGTCGGCAGCCAATGAAAACTCTCGTTTCTATCACATGACTGTCAATCATTGAGTTCTGAATCGCCTTGTCATTACCTTCGCCAAGTGAAGCAGTGTATACAGAGTGACGTCAGTTGATTCATGTTCACTTCGGTAGCAGTACGCCGGCTACGTCCACCGATAGTTTACTCGAATTAGTGGTTTTTAATTATTTACCATCTTCACGCTTGCGATAGTGGACATGCATGCGAAAGTTGAGCAGGTGCGAGCTGAATTTATATCTGCACTGCGAGTGCGATAGAGACTTATAGTAGCTCACGTGTGCGAAGTTAGATCGATTTACTCGCTGCATGGTTTGCAGCGAGTCACTTTTTAAAACAATTCTCGAGGACAAGATGTCATTTGTCTTAGTCTAAGGTCATGCAGTGAATTTGCGGAGGGTGTGGGCAAAGCTGAATGGCGAGCCTGAAGACTGGCGAAGCTGGCTTCAGCGAGGAGTGACGTGCGCGAGGTTCATTCATGATGTAGCGGTGATAAGTGGCCGTTTCCGCTGTACCGGGTACTTGCAGCTGTGTGATCTGAGGCCGGCCACTCGCGTAATGTGGCTACTCGTGAACGGAAGGTGACCTCGAGCCGTGGCATTTCTCAGCCGGACACGGTAGCGCCCTACTACCGCTAGTGGAAGCTATAGTGTGTGGGCCTCGACAAAGATTCAGAATGGTGGCTTCCCTACGCTACAGTACTCGCCGTGAGAGAGACGGAGGGGGAGCCGGAAAGGGCGTTTGATGATGGGATGGGAGAGCTCGAGAGATATTCTACATATAAGGCCTGGGGAATGCCAAAGCGCCGCCTCTTGGCGTTCCTACTTCCGATTATGTAATCTTTCGTTCGCACCACTTCAGTGCGATACTAGCGCTCTGTAGTAGTGGCAGAAATAATGCCACACGTATGCTCCCAGCAGACGGATTTAACGTAGTGTGGACATGGATGAGGATGAAACAGACATACAAAGAGGTGGGGGGGGGGGGGGGAGAGAGAGAGAGCCCTCGTGAGTGAAAGGCAGACGCGCGTATGCACGGAGAGAGAGAGAGAGAGAGAGAGAGAGAGAGAGAGTTTCTAAAGGACGCATGCTCGACCCGAGACAGCAGTACTCTGTCAGACCCAAATACCAAGGCTGACCTAAAACAGCACGGGATGAGGCAACGCCACAGTTTACTTATAATAATAATAATAATAATAATAATAATAATAATAATAATAATAATAATAATAATAATAATAATAATAATAATAATAATAATAATAATAATAATAATAATAATAATGATAATAACAACAACAACAACAATAACAATAATAATAATAATACAGATTACTTGTACTCACATACCTTCCCTAATGGGCAAGCTCATGGCGTTTACAATGAAAAGCCCACACTCATACAAAGCATTCCAAGCATTCCTTGCGGACTGTATAAATGGTCTTTGTCCCTGGTTACCCGGACGGCTGTGTCCTCCTCGACGGGAGGGCTTGACCAGGTCACATCGTGTTCTGCACTGTGACCCCGATGTCCTCGAAGGTGTACATAAGACGAACATTTAAGATGCACCTTCCCCTCTGTGTGGCTGTGTGAGTTTTGGTTCCACCTCTATAACGTAAAAAAAAGGTGTGATTTTATATAGCGACTTTTCACCATTGATCGGTGCTCTAACCGCTTTACACTTTACCCCCTGATCACTGGGCATCTTGATCAATCCTCACCAAATAACGTACCAAATAAGAAAAAGAAAATCTTCGAAGGAGCTACCTAAACATCATGTTTACTAGTATATGCAGATCACGAGCTCCTGGCAGCACTATATCCAGTAGTCTCCCTCCCTGCAGGAGTGCATGCTCAGCTCCTCAACCTCTCCTCGCCTATCGAAACCTTCTTTTTGACAGGTGGATTAAGGCGATCAATCTTTGGCGTTTGAATGTATGCGAGGCGCAGTGCCGTGGTTCAATCCCTGGGACGGGAGCAACCTGGATTAGTAGTTTGAAAGAAAATGAATCAATTTATTCATAATCTGGTACAATGAACGAACACCTGCCAGATGGTTTACTCTGGGGTCCAGATGACTAGGGGGGGGTGTTGGTATTACAGGGGATGCGTAACCCCACCCCCCACCCACCCCAGCCTAAACATGTACCTCAACTATGTAGTTGTGTTTTTTTTGTTGTTTTTTTCTTGGGGGAGGGGGGGGGGGGGGGGGGGGGAATGAGCGGTTTCAATCATTTGTAAATCCGGGGAGAAAGTTAAAGCCTCCCCCCCCCCTTCACTGTACCTAGTTCGGCCCTGCTCATATAGCCATGTTCTACAGTTTCCATGATCATTCGTCAGAAATGAATGCAGCCAGCTACGTGAACACTATGTGGTTTCTTGAATTCCCCAAACACAAGAAGCATTTGCAAACCGAATATTGGTTCTAAATTGAAATGTCAATACACCATTATTTTTCCCCACGGTGAGTTGCAAGCACTCCTATTCTATTCTACGCAGGGGCGATGCCTGGAATAGCTTGAGAAACTGAGAATGTTCTCGCGCAGTTTTTATCGGATTTTTCTCTGTCCGCAGAACTAGCAACAAAATTTCGCAAGCTTGAACTAAAACGGAATTAATTACATTGCCATGTAACGTCCTTATTTGGAATCGACCTTTCTAAACATAACAACACTTGTTCACGCGTTGGTCTCGCAATTTTTCGTTAAAGCATATATAGAATGAACCAGACGTCTACACGAAAAAAAAGGCAGCAGGGAACCAGGAGGGTAGGGCACGTAAAAAGAGTGCGGCGCACGTCCGCAGAACACAACAGAGACTCTTGTGCATGGTTGGTCGACTGGGCCACGACTGTCCGTGATGTGAATGTGGGTCATGAGGAACCCCTGCAATAACGTCTACAGCCGTTCTTGTGTCACCTATTGGTCGTATTGCGTTTATCTCTGAAATTGCAACAAACAGACATTGACGAGCATATGCACGTGCATGTGACTGCTGTCATTTGCATGCATTTTTGTCAAATACAACTGCTTTTGATGGAGCATGACAGTGAATTCTAGGGAGCACTTCCTGAACGCTGGAGATCGGGGATTGTCCTATAATCTCTAAATCCCGCAGCTCAGTCTTCCAACGCCTCCATATTGTACCCGTAGTTTCCATGAACTTGTTATTGTGGAGCAAATGACATGTCTCGTGCTTTTAACGGATGGAGCCCGTCTGAAAGGAATTGAGCCATTCGAGATTAAGTGCCTCGCAACTCGTCGTTTGCTTGAGATGCTTAGTGCTCAGCCCTTCTGGAACGAGGTGACCAAGTTATTGCCTTAGAAGCAGTCTAGTCTGCCCATCTCATGCACTCAGGCTTGATATCGTTGCCGTTGTTCACCCTGAAGGAAAGAAGGCCACGATGCATCTAGATTTACAGCGGTCATGTCAATCCGCGCCAAAGGCGGCGGTCGTATTCAGGGTAGAGGAACACAAGAGGATCAGAGGCGGCGCTGGCTCCGGCTTAGCTTTGAGCTCGCTCGTTGGTCCTCCTTCTTCAAGCCGGCCTGGGAATGACTTCGCAATCAGTCAGTGCAGTCGGGTTGGTGGACCACCTCAGGATGTGATGCAGCCTACCGTTTGGGATGGCTTCTACAACGAAGGAAAACTCTAGGTTTCCCATCTACATGCGAGTCATCCACTGCAAGTGCCTTGGTCAACTTTGCCGATTGGCTTGTTCGACATACGTTTACCACGCATTTTTGGTTCATCATACTGGTATGGATGGACTCAATGGATTACAAGGACACGAACTACTTCTAAGAACGCCATCATCGGCCGGTCCCGCCGACATATCAACCACTTGGATTGTCTTGGCTGGATTCTTTGCCATAAGGATGCAACTGCGCGCCCTCTTTGCACTCCCGATCACGTGGGGGCGCCTCAGGCTGATGACGTGGAGCACGCCCCGAAATCCCAGCAGGAAGGGGTTTCAGATGTTGATGGAAGCATTGAACGGTTATAACTGTTTGTTTTATTCATGTTCAACGGAATCTTTGCATTTTATACAGATGGACAGGCCACCTTTCATTCTTGTCCTTGACAACCTGCGTCATCGTTCCTGCCAAGTCCAGGCATGAGAGCTATTCAGGGCGTCAGGAGGGCGCATGTCACAACCCATCCCACCATCGAGCATAAGGTTGCATATTTAAAAAATTAGATTCAGTGACTGGAACGCGTTCCAATGGTAGAGCGTTGTCTGCGCTGTTTCGCACAAACGCAACAGCTGAAACCGCATGAGTGAGAAACAGAAGAAATTGTGGAGATCTCCTCGGATAGATAGTTCGGATACTATACCCTCATCCCAAATGAAAGACCAGTTTGGGACCTCGCCTGTGAGAAATCGCCGGAGCCCTATGGGCAGAAGGTAAGCACACTATGATCAATAGTCGTTAGTGTAGGGTTCTGTCAAGCGTTACGATGGCAAGGAATAGTTTCTACAGCGGACATGTATATAAGTGTATCTGGGTCCTTAAGGTTGGGCCGATGTGAGCTTTCATGACCATCGAGTTCCAAATACATATGAAATAAAATGTTAGCCATAAAAAGGCTGGACTGCAACGTAAACGAGTGAGATGTCAATGTTCCCTTCTGTAACAATGAAATCTGACAGGCACATTCGTAATGGACGCCAACTCGAATCTGACCGCGACTTCACGTTCAAAAGTAAAATCCTTAGCTCGGCTACCAAGATCTCGGTACAGTATCTTCAGAAGTGGTTTGTATAGGGGGTGAGGAGAGGGGGGGGGGGGGGGGTCGAGAAGTGGGGTAAGCGAGAAAAGAAAAGAGGATACTTTCGTTGAGTGCATTATTGGTATTGTACGTATTTCAGTGTTCAGGTAGAAGTGGATGATACAGACGAATAGAAATTAAGCGCGCAAGTGCTAATTTGCATAGGAACGGATTCATTTCTTCGCCTTTTGATACTGGAACAGCATGTCCCTGCGGCAAACCGATGCCAAAATGTTCTATGGCATATCATCTTTTGTATTGAGATTCGTACTGATGCGATCTCCGCAGTCGATTTCGAGGAACCTGGATAGTGGATAACCGAATCCAGACGCGTCCGCTGCATTGACGGAGAAGTCATCCCGTGTCAAACTATGCAACCTTTCGGAAGGGCTGGGGGAGGAGGGGGGGGCGGCGGGGGGGGGGGGGGGGGCAGGGAGGGTGCGGGGAGGAGAGGTGGGAGAGAAGGGGAGAGGGCGGGCCAAGATAATTATCTGGTGAAAGTTAAGAATAACTTGTGCGCTGCGTGCAGGGCGCTGCCAAAATAGCTTCCACTCAATTTACTGGGAGCCAGCGAAGAAAGCGTTATGTTTCGGGGCAAAAATAGCAGAAGAAGAGAGGAACCTTCTCTAAGGCACTTCCATGTGCAGGCAGAGGCAAAAGAGACAGAGAGAGGCAGAGGTATAGACGGACGGACGGACAGACAAACGGACGTACAAGCGAACATGCGGAGGGAAAGATGGGCGGACAGACAAATAGACGGAAGGAGGAACAGACAGACAGGCAGACAGACAGACAGACAGGCAGACCGACAGACAGACAGACAGGTAGACAGACAGACAGACAGACAGACAGACAGACAGTTTTCTGCCCTCCTTTGTTCTATTAGGACCCTGATTCTTACCCGTCCCTTCTCCCCCTATCCCCCTACTTCTCATCTTCCCCACCCCACCCCATAACATTTCCATCTCCAAATCCCCACCCCCTCTCCTTTCCCCACCACCCGTACTTCCCTGTGTCTCCCCGACCCTCACCATCACTTGTTGTCATCAGCGGGCTGAACCCCCTGCGCGGTACACCCGCCTCCTCCTCTTCATCGAGGCAGCATCCCCACACCATTCGGAGACCCGTTTCCCCTGGCAACGGCATTTGCGTAGGTGCGAGTGCTGGATCAATACAAGAAACGGAGGGCCGAGCAGACTTGGGCCGAGCGCGAGGACGGCTCGACGTGGCGCATCCACCACCGACCCTGTAAGTATAGTGCAATATTTACTTCATTCATATTTGATACGTCCTCCGATACACCGCATCCCGTCCCCACGTTGCATGCCTGGGACAGAGGAAGGAGGGAGCGAGGAGAGCATGAGGAGGATGCAAGGGGGCGACGTGGTCCTCCCTGCCTGCTCTCGCACTCCCTCCCTCTGTTTCCCTCCTTCTTTCGCTCCACGCCGCTTTGACGTCAGGAGTGTAGGTAGTGGTGACGGTTTCGCTTCCAGCGTCACAAGTATGCGATGCCTACGTCTTGGACAAAGGGACGGATGTGCAGACGGAACATAGTGCATTGTGCAGATGTGACTCGGCTGCAGTCTGCATCTTCCAGCCTGCATGGTCACCCTGGGGCATTGCGGCCAGGCACCAATGACGCACGGCGTGACTGACTTTTTGGTGTGTTTACGTCGTTGTTGTTCCCCCTGTGGAGTAGAGGCCAGCCCAGTATAGGGACCCGTGTTTGTCCTATGTGGTGTGTTGTGCCCTCTTCCAGCGCTTGCATTTGTTTGATCCGAAGCTCCACGCCTTGTTTTGGGGTGCGTTTGATAGGATCACCACAGGTCTGTTGTTTTGCTTCATTAGCAAGAGGAATCAATGCAGGGACGTGTGTTGATGCAACACTCGAGTAAAGAACGAGCGGTGACAGACGGTAAAAGGTCTGAACGGTTCCCACATATAATGACAGTGTGTAAATGATAGATGTTTGTTTCTCTTCATTGAATGATGTCCCCCTCCAGCAGTGATTATACACATTGTTGTTCAGAATACATTTTTGTGTGGATATGTTTTGAGGCTCACCAGATACCGAAAGACTAACCACGGTGCTCGGGCGCCCTGGATCGGGGAACAGCCACGAAATTGTAGTAGCACCGCAGGCTCAAAATAGAACGCCTGCTCTCAGAATAAAGACAGGGCGAGTGCATGGAGGAACAGCGCACGTTTTGTTTTCTCGTGCTCAATTTGTTATTTTGAGGTCACAAAATGCAGAGACGGTGCAGCGGTAGTTCTTCTGTTCCCATACATTCCCCACTACACGCATCTACGTCTTCTCCATAGGCCAAAGCTGTCGTCTGCTGGCTACTATTTCTGTTATTTCTGGCTGTGCCATTGTGACCTTCATTGATTGTGACCAGAATATTGCCACCGTCTGACGTCACAACTAGCGTGGAGCTCGCGAACCAAGAGGGTCGGGGGTGGGGGGTTGGGGGGGGGGGGGGATAACTGGGGGTGGGGTGGGGATGGGGGAGGTGGTTAATGAGGTTGACGGAGGAGAGGGGAACAACACCAGAGTAAGGGGGAGGGATGGTGTAGGGGGACGCAGGAAGGGGGAAAGGGGGATGGGAGAGGAAGGGGAAAGGGGGTAAGCTCGCGGAGTACGACGTCAGCAGACAGGCTCTGTACAGCTGCGCGGGGCATCGACTAGAGGCCGAGAGAAAGAGGGAGAGCGAGAGGGAAGCAAGAGACTGAGAGAGGGAGCCACCGAGAGAACGGCAGCGAAAACTGCGTGGTGCAGAATGCGCACGGGCACAGCTACGCAACTGATGTTAAATATGGCACAGCCAGGCTCTCGTCTCCAAGCTGCTCCCAGCACGGGCTTTCCACTTCACAGATTACGATTTTTTTTTCTCTCGCTTCATTTATGTCACCTAAGGTGGGGGCAGTCTTCTCTTCCAGGTTTGACGCAAAGTTGCCGCTGAGACGGAGGCGCAACCACGCCGTGGATTTTTTTGCAAGTGAGAACAATGAAATTATATTGCATCATCTTCGTAATGGTGCAAAATCCTACGACTGTACCCATTCAGAACTTCAGAGAATGCGATCGATGTTCTGTGCGCGTTGTCATGCTGGCATGATCGAAGTACAACAGTAATCGCTGACTTGTATCATTTGAAGCCGTAATATGAAGACAAACAACAAATCAAGCGTCGGTTAATGACCTAAATGATCTATTGCTGTAGACTTGGATTTACTGATAATTTCTTTTGATTATGACCTGGCACTGCAAATAAAGTAAGGAGACAAATGTCTCGAATTATTTTCTTGGATGAGGAAAGTTAACGTAAAATCTACAGTTCAAAGACGCGCACGGCCGTGTTTGCGCATGCAGACGCTCTACACTCTTACATGAAGTGTCTGACTTGCTTCCTTGTGTGTGTGTGTGTGTGTGTGTGTGTGTGTGTGTGTGTGTGTGTGTGTGCATATGTGTGTGCGTGTGTGTGTGTGTGTGTGTGTGTGTTTGTGTGTGTATGTGTGTGTGTATGTATGTGTGTGTGTGTGTGTGTGTGTGTGTGTGTGAGAGAGAGAGAGAGAGAGAGAGAGAGAGAGAGAGAGAGAGAGAGAGAGAGAGAATTTGATAGGGTTAGTACTTGAAGCTCCCCTGTGAATCTTACTCATAAATACAGATCGTTAAAATCAAATGCAGTGCTGAGATTCCCCGTGGTCTTTTGAATTCTCACCGGCAAATACACTTATTTCGCCACGGCAATGGTAAAATGCATGCATTACATCACGTTTAAACGTTTTTTGATTCAAAAGTTGCTTTATTCTGTTGCTATTTATCTTTTACTTCCACGCCATAAAGGGTGCATGAACAGGAGACAAAACCCACCAAACTGACGTAGATTCCCACCCTCTGGACTTTTCCTCAGGATCCCCATGTACAAGCAAACTCTGCATTCCACGAAACTGTGCTTCCTGGTATCTATACTTTGAATGTCACTACATAACTGGTATTAAAAAGTTGGTTTAGCGTTATTAAAACAAATATTTGCCAGACGGATGTCAAAGTCTAACTTCCTTTGGGGAAAAAAATTGCAAGCTACCTTTCAGTTTCTGCTTTAGTGACATTTGCCACATGTTGTAAGCATGATGCATGAACCCTTTAACATTTGCAGATGAGCTGCAAATGCGGAGTTGTTGCAAGTATGTAAGATTTTCTTTTGCCATGGGAGATAAATTGTGCTGGTTAGAGCCGCATTTGCATGATGATTTGCTGGAGTGGTGGTGGTGGTGGTGGTGGGTGGGGTGGGGGGTGGGGTGGGTTACAAGCCGTTTGGTGTTACCAAATGACATCTAGATGTTGTATCCACAAACTGATTACAACTAGAATAAATCAGAAACGAATGACCTTTTGAATCGTATTTATTGCCTATATGACGAAATATAAGGATAATGAATACTTGCACAGGTTTGGTTGTTTGATTTAAAGTATTTGTAGGATTATACATTGCAGTAGATTTGCACGTTTAAGGACAAAATGATAAAAGAGTTCCACTAGACTTGAGCCCTCAGTTCTTCATAGCGAAAAGCCAGATTCTCATTTTACAAGTGATATTTGTCACAGCCTGCGTACAGACCCTGCTGCCCACGTGGCAGTTTTTACAACTACAGCTGACTCGGATGCTGGAAATATTGTTTTTAGACGACCAGAAAGAGACTCAACAGCACTGTAGCAAACTGTTCGATATTTCATGCCTATCTCGATCAACCACTTTGTTTCTGAACGCTTCGCATCCAATATAAGTCAACCATTTTCCCAAGTATATCCAATAACGTTCTATACAATTCATGGGGCGAGATTTAATTGTTTTACAAGCATTTCAATAGAACCACTATTTACTTGTTGTTTTTTACCATACGGATGTGAAAATAAAGGGTAAATGTATGGATATGGACAGTTCGATGGCTCTTGACAAAAAATGTCCGCACACCCCTTGGGCATGATAGACGTACGGCGTGAGATGCGCTATAGCAGAAATACAAGAACTTACAACGAAGCTGTCTTTTAGCATTCTTCACTGTGTGAGACGTTTTTACGACGCCGATTCTGAATCGAGTCGGGTTCATTTCCGTCTGAGATGCGCACGAGTAATGAATAATTAATTCCATCAAAAATATGTTAAGGACACAGATAAAGTTATCTCTAAATTTCAATTAATAAATATCCTCCTGTGGGTTGGGAGTAAGAACTGACCCACCGCGTCTCCCTAAGCGTTTCGTTAGAGGCGAATAATTAGATAGATCTTGACTTGTCTTGCTCTAACTCTTACCAGTTCGAATTTTTCGTGATTGATAGTCTTCAATAGCCAAAAGGTTAATACACCGTAAAACTCCATCTATCATTCATTTAAACATCCATTCATCCATCCATCCATAAATCATCCATCCATCCATCCATCCGTCCGTCCATCCAATAACTGAATAAATAAACGGATGAAAGCAAAGATATATTGATTGATTGATATTATAACATTGGTTTCCAGTAATGCCCGCCTACACGCACACTTTGAGGTTGAGAAGCACAATTATGGCATGATGCAAAGATAATACTTTGTGCTTTCAACGTCCTTTAGTAGAGAGACATAGTGAGGCATAGCATTTGCAGTCCGTGCGAAAGAAATGGTACAGCTGTTGATATTTCTACTACCGCTCACAAGACGCACACAATGAGTCGGGTGTTCACTTTAGGAAATTCTGAGCTGTGCATATAGTCATACATTGGAGATATTTATATTTCCAACGATGTAAGAATGCTTGGAAAGAAGAGAAACGGTGACAAAGTTACAAGCTGCTGAAGACTGATAGCCACAGGTATGACGTTTTTGAGAAAATGCTTTGATATTTTAGGCAACGTGTTTCAAGGCATATGCAGTGTCGTCATCATGGTGATTATGAATGTGGTGTGTCAGCTCAGCTAACCAGCTGGACTGCTGCCAATGGAAAGCTAAGACAAACACGATGTTGTGCTACAAATAAATTGATGTAGGTTCTAAATTTATCAAATTCTCAATAGTGACATACCTAACCCATCTAACTCCAGTTGGTCGTTATCTCGCATTGAGACCAGATGACGTCCGTCTCAGTTTGTGGGGGAGGGTAACCAATTATGTCCTTGTGCCAAGAGAGAATTCTTGTCGAAAAGCTCTAATCACGACAGTCCAGCTAATCTCAACAAATGCACAAATCTAGGACACAGTGAGGGAAACCTGTTTGCAGGTGATGCAAACAATGGTGCAGTTTCCTTAGCAGTGTTCAAAATATCATTGAGAATGTTTGGCAGACTGTCAAGGACCATTTCACAGCACATTCAAGAAACCTTGTTGATAGATGAAGAAAGCGAAAAGCACATAAACCCATTTCAAGAAAGTTCATTACTCCAAAATTCAAACTTCTATATATAAAAAACACTCTCTAACCAATCACTTTCGCACGTGTCCTTTTTCCAGCTCATAATAGAAACGTAAACTTATTCACCAAAATTATTTTTGACACTGTTTTCCCGCTCTAATTTCTGACATGGAACCTGGAAGGAGGAGCTGTACACTTTTATCTCCCATGGCAACCAGACTCATCCGCACAACAATCAGTCATCTCGGGACACTCCCTCTCAGCCTTCATTATGGAGCAGACATGCGCGCACCAGTTGACCTACTGAAGCCTGGGATTGACCTGATGAGCAATGGACACCAGGAGGTAGGCAGAGATCGGGGGTTAGAGGCGGTGATTGTGAGGGGTTATGATGGTGGTAATGGAGGTAAGGTTACCCAGCCAGAGATAACAACAGATAATGGGGGGCAATGGTTAGTAGGCGATTTGGTGATGACCCAGTAAGAAACGCGTACAGTAACGGAAGATGACGACAATGAGGGCAGGGTGGGCAACGATCCAGGTGTGACTAGGATGACCTAGTGAGGAACGGGAGTTCAGGGTCTTACTACCCATCCAAACGCTAAAACGCCGCAACAAAGTTCCAGGCACCATGTTGTTGCACGAACCGACCGTATCTGCAACCATGTCCGTGCCGACAAGCAGCACCCGTCAACCTCTGCTGGCGCCATGCTTCTTTAATGAAAGACCGTAGACAGTGGCACCGTGGGATGCTATTTCCACGTCTGATGGTATCTGGAATAATTACGACGCCCTCGCTCGTTGCACTCAGTGACCGTCTTGCTCAATGTCTTCGACACTCTCTGAACTGAAGCAACTAACGAGCAAGGACAACACTAGTGAAGAATGCGGCGCATTCGTTAGTTATGGTGTATTGGCGACGAGAGGAGACAACAACTTGTGCGAGGAGTATCGACGAACAGGTAGAGCATGACTGGCGCGCTGAGTGACAGAATAGTAGGAAAGACACAGGCCACGAGGTCGCAGACGGCACAGCGAGGGTAGTGTTAAGCCAGATGAATGACGCCACAGCAGGAATATTCCTCTCATGATATATGTCGCCCGCACGGACCCCGTGGCCTCCTGCCCCACTGCTCGGTTATGGAAGCAGATGAACTGCTGGGAAAAGTAATTTACTTCTCTGCATTATAAAGTCCCCCGTCACTCGCCCACACTGGCTGATGGGGTGAAAGGGTAACTGTTACATGCGTAATGAATAGAGGGAGTGGCCACGTACTGTTGCACTCTGCGCGGCTCATGCAGTTCGAGGATTCGGGTTCGATCCCTGCTCGAAATAAAGTATCTCTGTGAATTTGCTGATGAGCATCAAAGCAAAGTAGCATGTCATGTTTACTTGGCGAAGAACAAAACTATCGACAAAGACGTTGCTAGGACTTATTGCTGTAAGATATATGCGACTGGGCATGCTTTCACAGCACTGTGGAGAATTTATTTTTAAGCTCATGTGTGCAAAAAAAGTGTTATCGTTGATGCTTTGTGTGTCTACAGGTTGTTTTCAGTTCGGTGATGCACGGGGCGCACACATTACACAGTCGAGTCTTGAACTGTCATAAACGTTTCAAGCACTGAGCAGTCGTGAAACGAATAAAGGGTTAAAAAATATGTGAGAGCCCGATTTTGAATCCTAAAAGGTATGCAAACACAACGCGCATGCATTGGCATGCACGCACTAGCACATATTTAGATTATAAGTGTTTGAACAATGTATTCCGCACGTTTTTGATGAGTCTGTGTGTGTGTGAGTGCGTGTGCGTGCGTGTGTGTGTGTGTGTGTGTGTGTGTGTGTGTGAGAGAGAGAGAGAGAGAGAGAGAGAGAGAGAGAGAGAGAGAGAGAGAACTGAACTGAACTGAACTGAACTGAACTGGTTTATTGTCAGGCCGACAGCCCATTCAGAACTTGTTGTTTACCACACACATGTATCAAGAAAAAAAAGGGGAGGGGGGGGGGGGGGGGGGAAATAATAAACCACAAAGAACAAGCATTAACAAATATCAAGTACATGTGCATATACATGTATTTACCATGGTTCTTTCGAGCTGATTGTACGTGTTTTTGTTGTGTACTGAAGTACACGAAGCTCAAACGATGGACATGACATGTATAGACGAGTTAGAACTGGAATTTGCACTAATTATCTTCTCTCGTAGTTCAAAAGCATAGTATATGTACATAGCAACATTTCTTGACGTATCTATGTTGCATCCTTTCACTAGGATACAGCATTTCTTCTTTACGTTGTCACTTAAGTACTGTGCGAGATATTTTCGTCTTATGTTATTATATAGCTTACAATAAACGAGGAAATGTTTTTCATCTTCGATTCCATTGCAGAATGGACATTTTTGTTCGTCTTTGTCTCTGAGCACATATCGTTGATTAATTTTCAAATCATTTATCTCAAATCTAAATCGCATAAGGCTATCCCTAAATTTCTTAATTGTGACAAAATGAAGGTATTTCTCTAGACCGAACATCTTCTTAAAGGAAGCATACCATACAAATCTAGGGCTGCAGTTGTTTCTTTCATCCCATCTTTGTCTGTAGCAATCTTGTAACCTCTGCTTAACATTATTCAGGAAGTACTTCTCGTTTCCTATTCCACCATTCAACCATATATAACCAAAACCTAACTCATAAAGAGTATTTCTCATCAAGCATGTCCAATTTATATTTTAGGGGACGTTAGAGTTTTGGAGCATTTCATAAGCTTGCCTTGGTATCCTATGAAACGGCATTTTGTGCAACCTGAGCCAATACTTTATGGCTCTGATGGTGGTATTAATTATCAGAGGATACCTTCCGAGTTCTCCGTATACTAAATGGTTTGGAGTTCTCACGTCCATCCCCATGAACGTTTTAGATGCAAAGGCGTGTGCCTTTTCTATCTTATCTCTGCTTGTTAGGCCCCATATTTCTGAACCGTAACAAAATGTAGGCTGTATCTGAGAATCAAATAGTCGGGAAAAAAACCTGCTGGGTTATAGTTGTGGAGGCTCCACATTGCTTTCAACACATGTATACTTTTCTGTTTGCCCTTTGTAGCTGTCTCTTCAAGAGACGCACTCAGAGATAGTTTATTGTAAAGAGAATTCCTAAGTATTTGTAGTTGTTTACCACTTCTAATCTAGACTGTTGTAGTTACCATTTCTCTCCTCCTGCCAATTGACCTCCTTTCCGAAAGATAATAATTTTCGTGTTTTTTTCAGTATTAACAGTAAAACCAAGCTTTTCCGACACACGTGCAAGGCGGCCCAGCTGGTTTTGAAGTCCACTCGGTGTTGTGGATAGTAATACCACATCATCAACAAAAAGTAGTGAAAATATATCTGACATTCCAGGCATCATCTGGATGCCGTGTTTGCAATGTGCACGTACATAGTCAGCGACACAATTAATATACATTAAAAATAAAGAACTGCTCTCCAAGGCATCTTGTTTCACACCGGCTGGGCATGAAAAAAATTCAAACATGCTGTGGTTCCATCTAACATAAGTCTGTACGTTAAAATACATAGCTTTTAGCATTCTGATGAATTTGGACGACATTCTGGCTATTTGGAGTGCTTTCCATAATTGTTAGCGGTCAACAGAATCAAAAGCTTTATTGTAGTCCACAAAGGCAACGTACAATTTACCTCGACGGCCACCGTATACATGTTATAGTGCTATGGCATAATAGTGTGAAAATGTGATCAATGGTTGAGTGACCAGTTCGAAAGCCTGCCTGTTTTGAGCAAATTCTTCCCTCATTCTCTAACTATGTACATAGTCTTCTCGTCAATATAGATGAGAAGACCTTGCTCAGGACAGGTAATAGGGAGATTCACTGTAATTATCAGGGTCTAATTTGTTTCCTTATATATATATATATATATATATATATATATATATATATATATATATATATATATATATGTGGATGATAATTGACTTAGACAGAGAGATGCAACAGTAGCTGACCTGCTTTAATGAGGCACAATTGCACGATTGACACACTTTGCATCAGGACATGGGAAGTACAGTAAGCCAGAACTCAAGTCAACTATTAGTGTTTTTTTCCGTAAAGGACGCACAATAGTCTAAACGATGATGTGAAGAAATGCAAGGCTTTTTTCCCAAATTAAATCAAAATGTCGCTTCAGAACTGTGCTTAAAAATCTCGGGTCAGTCATTACATGGTGTCGACATTTATCGCCAGGACAAAACTAGAGGAACAGAGGATGGACAATGAATGTATTCTCAACTACCACAGCAGGTGTAAAACCAAGAACACGCAAATACCGACATTTATCACCTGGTGCCCGAGGCGTGCGCTGTCTCTGTGGTAAGAACACGGAGGTTTTCGGTCAGTGTGACAGGACTTTTTCAGGGACGAAACTCCACACTTGCCGCCGGGTACTGGCCTGGTTTCCCTTTCAAACTGCTCCGCTTCTAGCCTCCCAGCCAAAATAGTCTTCCTGTAGTTAAAAGAGTGCGTTGTCACCTCTATATCTCCTTGCCTCCGTTCTCTAAAAACAGTCGACTGTCAGCTGCAGCGGGGATTCACTGGGCTGATCGACGCTCATCTTCGTTTCTTCCTGTAGATTTCAGTCTTCTTCCACACTGACCCAGTGATCCACATCGTTCTCATACTTACTGGTCCTCAAAAGTTAGGGCCACAAACATTTCTCTCTCAAAAAAGGAAAAACACGAAACACATTTTTGAAATCTGCAATTCAGAGAATGATTTAATGCAACATTTAAGCAATTGATTTATGCCAAAAATTCATTGACAAGTCAAAACTCATTAGCTTGGCATCCGTCAGAAGCACCCCACCCCCCTTTTCTGAAAGTTGCAAGAAAAGTCCAGTCAGTTTGTCCATGTTCAATAACGGGTGTGGCCACTATTTGCTGCCAAACAATTCATCACCCGTTGCCTCATTGAGCGGACAAGGTTCTGCAGCATATGTTGTGGGATGGCGAGCCATTCCTGCTGCAGGAACTGGAAGAGCTGAGCAGCATCTGCGGAATGGGGGCGATTGTCCACTAAGCGGCGTCCCAGAATGTCCCACACGTTTTCAATGGGAGCCAGATCTGGGGGATCATGCTGGCCAGTCCCTGCGGACAACATGCTGACGCTGCAGAAAGTCGTTCACCACCACAGCACGGTGAGGGGTGGCGTTGTCGTCTTGTAGACGGGAGCCACGTCCCATGGCCCACAGAGTGGGGACGATGATTGGCCTGACAATCTCATCTCTGTACCTGATGCCGGTCAGGTTGCCTCGGATGAGGTACAGAGGAGTCCTCCCATGGAGACGAAAGCCTCCCCACACCATCACAGATCCCTCTCCATAACGGTTGTGCTCTTGGACGCAAGCATCGATGAATCGCTCGCCTACACGTCGCCACACGCGCTTCCGAGCATCACTGTTCGACACGGTAAACCGAGATTCATCGGTAAACAGGAATGTGCCCCACTGCTGCCTGTTCCAGCGCCGATGGTTGCGGCAGAACGCCATCCGAGCTCGGCGATGTTGTAGTGTCAGCGGTGTTCGGATGGCAGGGACCTATTGAGTGGAGGTCCACCTCATGCAGGCGTCGCTCGACGGTGTCCTGGGAGATGGTAACGTTGGTGGCCGTTCTCAGGGTGACTCTCAGGGTCCTGGCAGTGATTGTTCGGTCACGCAGCGCCAAAAGTTGAAGATAACGGTCTTCGCGCCGGCTCGTTGCTCGTGGGCGTCCGGAGCGGGGCCGTTCATCAGCACACCGGTGGCCTGGAAGCGTTCGTGCAGGCGTTGGATGACGGAGGGCTCACTCCAAGCCGTCTGGCGACTTCTCGGCCGGGAGTTCCATCCTGAAGCCACCCCAGCGCTCGTCCACGATCAAGTGTTGACAGTCTCTGTCTTGGAGGCATGATTATTGAGAGCCCTGGTTGCGGCCCTTAAATACCCGTTGGTTTGTAACTTTTGCTGAACAGTGGTCACTAGGGACATGGCTTGCACGTGCAATATGTCAGAAACCTGCACAGACATTGCTTCTGCAGCGAATCTCGACTAAACTTTGTAAAATTCTCGTGAATTTGCAACGTTTTTGGCTCCGCTGACAACACCTTTGCTCAACGGCAATGCCTGCATAACAGGTTTGGGAATTAGCAGCAATAAATAAAGTTGCAGCGTAGCCCACCTTGCGTCATTTTCAGCGTCGTTGTCTCAGTGTAAAATAAATATTTGTAAAGATACTGATAACAAGGGTCGGCCCTTAACTTTTGCGGACCAGTGTAGTTGTGTCTTCAGGGAGGAAAGTTATATTTTATCCTGACATTCTAAGTACACGTACATGCAAGTAGAATGTCAGGATGAAATATAACTTTCCTCCCTGAAGACACAACTAAGTAAAAGTACGATGTAGATCACTGGATCAGTGTGGAAGAAGAATGAAATCTACAGGAAGAAACGAAGATGAGCGTCGATCAGCCCAGTGAATCCCCGCTGCAGCTGACAGTTGACCGCTTTTAGAGAACGGAGACAAGGAGACAAAGAGGTGACAACGCACCCTTTCAACTACAGGAAGACCATTTTGGCTGGGAGGCTAGAAGCGGAGCAGTTTGAAAGGGAAACCAGGCCAGTTCCGGCGGCAAGTGTGGAGTTTCATCCCTGAAAAAGTCCTGTCACACTGACCGAAAACTTCCGTGTTCTTACCACAGAGGCAGCGCACGCCTCAGACAGCAGGTGATAAATGTCGGTATTTGCGTGTTCTTGGTTTTACACCTGCTGTGCTCTTTTTAAAGTATTTTTTGCGGTCTGCTTTTTAAGTTGTAAAGAAGAAATGGGATATGCCTGCTATTATAAAAGAAACAATTCGCACTGGAGTCCCACTATTATTTTGGGAGAAAGAATGTTATGTGAGTGCAAGCGCACTTGGGTTGTTGTAAGATCGTGATGTGTGTGTGTGTGTGTGTGTGTGTGTGTGTGTGTACGTATGTGTATATGTGTGTGTGTTTGTGTGAGTGCATTTGTGCTTACATGCATTCGGGAATGAATTTTTCGTCGATCAGCATTTGCTTCTTCTAGGCAATAAACGAAGAATGCGAAATTGATGCACTGCATGCAGCTAGCCCCCATACTTTGGACATTGCCGTTGCCTGCCCTCGTTAACACCAGCTCTGCAGCAATCTGAGCGTGGTTGCCATGGAGATCTTTGTGAAAATCGACTAAGACCATATCCGTGTGTGTAGGAAATTCCAAGCATAGGGTTGGATGTGAAAGAGTACGCTTGAAGAAGGCAAGGTAGTTTTGAGGCGAGGGTCAATGGCTGAATGTGTGTCGTTGTGCAGTCTGTGTAAATGAATTATATGAAATAATGCTTATATGCAAAACGCTGTACTAAAGGTACTGCTGGGCCAAACCAGCCACGGCACGTAGAAGAAAATATGTGAGCCGTCAGAGCCAAACCAGTCCTAACTCGCGCGTGGCGATTTAGCGGCTGCATGGCGATCAGTCTGGGTGAAGGTACATGATCTTGCAGAAATACACGCCAGGGACACCGCATTTGCGTGTCCTCAAATAATTTGCTTAATCAAAAGCTACATTTGTGTGCCTGAAAATAAACTTTTTATTACGTCTCCTCAACTGTGTAGTACCTGTGTAGGAAAACATCAGCAGCCATTTACTCACACTCACCACCGGCACGTGGTCTGTCTTCAAGTGGGCACACCTTCTTCAATTTTGAACCCACGTACTCTTACTTATATCAAATTAATCAGAAAATAATGCAGCGTATTTTAAACATTACTTCTTTAAAGACAGAAAAATTGAGCTAGGACTGGTTTTGTGGTGGTCGGTCACAAATTTGAAACGAAAGAAATAACCCACAGTCAAACCTAATAGGATGTATCAAAGACACTATCTAGAGGGATTGCCAGCTTCGCTGAATTGCGAGAGAGGTCCCGGGCGCAGTTATGGCCGGGGAATAGTTCACCAGGGGTCATATGGTAATTAGCAGCGCAGCCATGATCGTAGGTTACACAACTTCCGGTGCTATATGTTGGGGTATGTTTCGGGTCTGTGTTGAGGAATGATTATCGCTAAATCGTTACAAAAAGATGGCATTAAAGCATGCAAAAAGTTTAATTAGATATAAAAAGAACTAATCGAAAATAATCGTAATAGACTATTGTTACGTATACTTTCTGCACAAAACCCACAGAAGAGAAGTAAACAAACCACATCGTACATACCTAGCAGTCGAACGCGATCGAACTGTAGCCACTACGCCAGCAGACGATCGAGCTAGTGGGATATAATGTTTCATGTAAAGCTCGAATGAGTGGCAGCAGATAACTGTTTAGTTCTGGCTTGAATTGACTATTTCGTTTCCCTGGTCAGGCGAGGACAGAAAATTCACAAAACCCACAGAAGAGAAGTAAATAAACCACACCGTACACATCGAGCAGACGAACATGATTGAACCGTAGCCACTACGTCAGCAGATGATCAAGCTAGTGTGATATAATGTTTCATGTAAAGCTCGAATGAGTGGCAGCAGATAACTGTTTAGTTCTGGCTTGAATTGACTATTTCGTTTCCCTGGTCAGGCGAGGACAGAAAATTCACGATCATCGAGTCGATGTGTGCATGATCAACTTGCCCGCATTCGGCGTAATGTGACGTGTGAGATTATGACAAGAAATGGCATTAAAGCACAAAAGAAAGTTTTGTGACAACTAAATTCACCAATTATATTAATAACTGACCATTTTTACACCTACAGCTCGTGCTAAAACCTTACATACAAAGTAAACAAAACATACTGCGGGAAGTGTCCCGGTCACGCATCAAAACTCAGTGCACGAGTGATCGTTTCGCTTTTCTCTTATTTGTTTATCTGTTCCGACATGGTAAGCTGGCTGTGCCAAGAAACCAACATCTAAAATAATTAGAGTTAGTTGATACATTTTTCTTTCTAAGGTAATGTCCGTGAGGAAGAAAACGCGTTACGTTGACTTTCACAAGCCCGATGCCTGTCGATTTTACCTCAACAAAATTGAGGTGATCGGCGGGCTCGATCCATACCAGCTGACGCTCCCTGTGGGTTGGAGGGGGGGTGTGTGTGTTAAGAATTGACCCACCACGTCTCCCTTCGCGATTCGTAAGAGGCGAATAAATAAGGACACCGTGACTTGATTTCCGTTTGCTCGATTCTAGCGATTGTCGTACTTGATGGCTTTACATAGCCTACAAAGGCTAATATGCCGTAAACCTCAACCCGTCCATCCATCCATCGCGATTCGTAATAGGCGAATAACTAGGTACATCGTGACTTGATTTGCGATGACTCGGAACTATTCTAGTGGTTTTTGGGCTCGGTGGCCTTACGTAGCCTACAAAGGCTGATAAGCCGTAAAACTCCATCCATCCACCCATCAATCCATCCATCCATCCATCCATCCACCCATCAATCCATCCATCCATTCCATCCATCCATCCATCCATCCATCCATCCATCCATCCATCCATCCATCCATTCATCCATCCATCCATCCATCCCAGCTGACGAAGGACCGACTTGATCCGGATGAACACTCCGCCAACGAGTGCCATGGACATATTTAATTGTTGTACTCGGAATGTCGGCGTACACGTTGGAAGAGTTTAAGAATTATAGGTCTTTGGAACTCTGTCGATTCTTCGTAGCAGGATTCGTGGGAGATGTCTGCTGATTCTCGCCGGGTGTTTGTCTCGAAAGGTCAGATCTATTCTGTAAATATTTTTTTTTCCATCCTCTTTGTCTAGCTTCGGTCGCCCTTTGCACAATCGGACCTAGATTGATTTTCTCTGAAGGTATAAAGTAGTAGGAGCGTTTGACTCCTCTTAATTTTGTCTTTTTGTTGGTTGTTAAAACAATTTTTTACGCCGCAAGAAGTCGGCATGGTTGCACGTCTCCCGTAGCACAGCTTAGCAAGACAGCGCTCGCCTCCTACCAACATGGCTGAAAGCACGTGGCTTCTACAAATAACTCCGGAAGTGACGACAACGCGTCCCCGGCCATTCGATTCGTGGGAACATCACTTCCGGTGAGCCGCTATTTTACAATAGCTGCGCTGTTCGCTCTCCGATGGAAGCTCACTAACTTTAAATATTAATTTGTCAGTCTGAAGAATACTTCTTGGTGACAAGTACAGCACCTAAACTTTTGCAATAAAACTAACGGCAACACTGGAAAAATCACGCGTACATTCCCGTACTGGTATGGCAAATGTAAAAACACCTTGATCGATTATAAATTCTTGCTTCATTACGCTCAAAGCGTCTTTGATTACGAAAGTAATACACTACTTTCTTTCAGTCTTCAAATTAATTAAATGCAGATACACATGAAAGACAGTACTATGTGAAAACACGATTATTACTAGTCCACTGTAGCTTCCATTCTACCGGAAGTGATGTTCCCACATTTGTCAAAACGTCACAGAGAGGCCAAATGACAAATCGCGTCAAAACTGCAGAAACTGGCGGTCCCGTTAGATAATGTCTTTGGATGTATATAGCGGCGCAGCTCCGCAACTGTGGATAACACGCCATGCGTGAAGCTTTTGCTCTTCTTTTTTATACAATAAAAGTATCAGCACGGAATCTCTGTTTGTGGAAAACAGTCGTGACAACGAGTTGCACGTAAACATGCGGCGTGGATCGTTTGGAGCTATTAATGATGCAGTGCATGCACAGAAACTTTCTCATGAAGAAAAATGACCATTTTCATTTTCATAACTTTATGTGCAAGAGTTACATCCATCCACTTCAGCAGACAAAGGCAAAGTACTTTGGTTCGCTCGAGTCAGTTTCGACCTTACGATGTCGAGCTTCTTTCTGACAGCTATTTGCATCTACATCTTCATTGTGAGATCGAAGAAAAGAAATGGACGGACAATTCCTTTTATGAACATGTCGCGCCTAATTCCACATCTTGCCAGGCGCACGTCTCTGTCGTCGAGAATGGTGGACTTATGGACTGGCCAGACTGTGATGTGATGGCAGTGATAATTCTCTGGTGCTAATTGAACCTCTATCTTCAATAGACTCTCAAGTACATAGCATGAAGCTTTTTGTTATCCGTCCTCTCTCTCTCTCCTTCTTCCCCCCCTCTCTCTCTCTCTCTCTATTTCTCTCTCTCTCTTTCTCTCTCTCTCTCTCTCTCTCTCTCTCTCTCTCTCTCTCTCTCTTTCTCTCTCTCTCTCTTTCTCTCTCTCTCCTCTTTTTCTCTCTTTCTCTCTTTCTCTCTATCTCTCTCTCTCTTTCTCTCTCTCTCTCTCTCTCTCTCTCTCTCTCTCTCTCTCTCTCTCCTCTCTCTCTCCTCTCTCCTCTCTTTCTTCCCTCTCTTTCTCTCCCTCGCTCATATCCGCACCCAAACCCTCCCTTTATCTATATCTCTCTCTTTGAAGTGAATCTGCTTTGTCCCGCACCACACTGCTGGAGTAAAACGCGGAGGACTATTCCGGAGACGATACGTTCAATGCATAATGTTTCATGCGTGTGTGTTTGGTTTAGGTTTTTGTTGTTGGGTGCTGGTGCTGGTGGTGGTATAGATGCTGTTGACGCGTGTTGAAGTAATGAGACTATTGAAGCTGATACGGTTGCGGTCATATCGTCCTGAAAATAATCAATATGCTGTCATCTCGGGATGGAACATGTCAGATTCATACCTGTCTCTGTTGCGTTGTCGTTAGCTATAAATCCCAGAAATGAAAAAAAGTAAACCATGTCAAGGTAACGGAACTTGAATTGATTTTATTTTGGGTGTGGGGGATGAGATGGGGGTGGGGGGATGGTGGTGTTCAAATAACTTGCTTCATTATCTGCAAAGACGTCCACAATCATACCAGATCCCAGTGACATTTGAATTTGTGCCGTCGCACGAAGAGATTAGGAAGAAGAATGGCATAGCGTTAATGATTAATATGCACGAATGCAGTCTGCGTATCAGGAAGTGGAACCTGATTCTGTGTGGTAGAATGTAGGGTTACCTCCAAAATAACCCGGTCAGCTATCCTGTTTCAGCCGTGCATCAGCAGAGAGTCTTTGTGAACATGATATTTCTGATCACTTCCTCGTGGAGAAAGGCGAGAAAATCATTGGTGGACCAGGATCGATATTTGACCGGAAAACACACAAATGCTTATTCAGTGCACTGGGACTTCGTTCCAGGACCGTGCTGTCCAAGGGGAATGCGTGCGTGCAACATGGTGAAAAAAGTACTTTTTATTGAGTGACGTCACATATTGTTGTTGTCGTCGTCCTCGTGGTTTTTGTTATCTTTGTCGTTGTTGTTGTTGTTGTTGTCATCGTTGCTAATATTATTTAGAATGAGACAAAGGGACTCGTGAGTCACAGCAGGGGGGACAGACGAACGGGTTGAAAACAATACGTATGGCTATTGATAGTCAAGTTTCATATTCTGACGCGGTCAGTATAAGTATTCAAGGAGAAATTCTCGCCCCAAAAATGAAATGATTGTGTCTGAAGGACGACATGACAGTTGAATCTAAATATCACAGCTTTGCAGTCCTTTCTTTCAAAAAAAAATTCGCGTAAGTCCATTTCAACTTATCGTCGACATCAATGTTCGACAAATTTCTTATTTATTTCTCCTCAAGGTAATTCTTATCGCAGTCATGAGTCCGAGATCTTTCATCCTTTTGTCTGACACGGCTTGCCACACGTCATGTCCAGTTCGAAGCATTGGCCCGGTCATCTGAGCATAGAGTGAAAAATGATCTCTGAATCTGGGAGAAAAGAAAATCGCCTCCTTTCCAAGTATCATTCTATCGCCACCAGTACATTTGGACAAATTGTTCTACATGCTATAAGATCGACTCGTATATTTCATGTCTGTGATAGAAGTTTTCTTGCAATTTGAGAGAGAAGAGGGAACAAAGGAGAGAAGGAGGAGGATTAGTGCAGCAAAGGAACCTCGGGCACAGTTTCTTAGAGCAAAACACCGAAGTCACTGATGTATCCAAGTAATCATGAAGCAACAAACTGAGCACCTTACGACATCGGACATACTATTTGTTGATCTATTCAAAGTTGTTTTTAGATTCTTGATGTGGTCCACAAACAACGCAGCATGACAGAGCCAAAAACGAAATGTGTGCAATGGATGAGTTTTCGTGAAAATAGGTCGTCGAATTTGCTTTCCAGACAAGGTTCTGCTGTTCTATCATCATTCACGTAATCTGGGACGTATGATAACCCGAGACAAGAGCTTTTAGTCTGAACTAACTTTTCAGGCAAACGTTGATTAAGATGGACTAAGACAACGTCGTAGTCCGAAACTTCTGTGACGCGCTGTAGGTCCGCATAGTTTTAGGCTTGCCTACGAATTAGGCACAGGCTAAGATGATGTGGTCTGGTCTCCAGAGAATCCCCGGGTTTCTAAACCTTTGTGCTAAAGCTAATATGGACAATGGTCCGGTTTCCCCTCTTTATACACGTTTCTAGTCTACCCTCCCATTCGCCATCAATCTTATCAGCCAAATCCCCGAGCCTACCATGAGGGGCCCCTCAACTCTTATGTCGAGGTGTACATCATGCATAGCTTGGCTCTCTCTGTACACTCTGTAAACGCTGTTGACTCTCAAACATGTACTTATGTGTCATTGTGCTAGGTGCAATGGATGTCAGTGTGCTGTAAGTGGAATGTGAATCAGTGTGCTGTGTATACATCTTTCACACACAAGTGTGATTGCTGCTCAGGGTTGTATGGCATATATATATATATATATATATATATATATATATATATATATATATATATATATATATATATATATATATATCTTAAGTAAAGAGACAAGGGAAAACCCTGTGAGTTGATTAAATTCAATGAAACAATATTAAAATAACCAAATAGATCAAAATTGTAATACACGTACAAAAAAAGGTGTTGGCCCAAGGCTTGGTGCCCTCAGTGACACAAGAGCAATAAGTAAACAATAAGGAACCGAAAAGAAGGGGACAAGTAAATGACAGTACTTATATCCACACACAAAAAAGGAAAATAGGACAAATAATATTTACATGGTTTATGAACCCGTGGGGACCAGTGCGAGGAAAGGTGCTACCGCTACGGTTCATCCTGTCGAGTGAGTGAGGGAGGTGAAGGAGGTGCTGTGTGAGAAGCGTGTCAGTGTGCTGTATATTTTTAAGTGTGTCAATGTGCTGTATGAGGGAAGTGTGTCAGTGTGCTGTGTGAGAAGCGTGTCAGTGTGCTGTATATTTTTAAGTGTGTCAATGTGCTGTATGAGGGAAGTGTGTCAGTGTGCTGTGTGAGAAGCGTGTCAGTGGGCCGTATATTGTGAAGTGTGTCAATGTGCTGTATGTGGGAAGTGTGTCAGTGTGCTGTATGTGGGAAGTGCGTCAGTGTGCTGTGAGTGGAATATGAGTCAATGTGCTGTGTGGGAAGCTTATCAGTGTGCTGTATGTGGGAAGTGTGTCAGTGTGCTGTGTGGGAAGCTTATCAGTGTGCTGTATGTGGGAAGTGTGTCATGTGCTGTGTGGGAAGCTTATCAGTGTACTGTATGTGGGAAGTGTGTCAGTGTGCTGTGTGGGAAGCTTATCAGTGTGCTGTATGTGGGAAGTGTGTCAGTGTGCTGTGTGGGAAGCTTGTCAGTGTGCTGTATGTTGGAAGTGTGTCAATGTGTTGTATGTGGGAAGTGTGTTAATGTGCGATATGTGGGAAGTGTGTTAGTGTGCTTTGAGTGGGAAGTGTGTCAGTGTGCTGTGAGTGGAATATGAGTCAGTGTGCTGTGTGGGAAGTGTGTCAGTGTGCTGTATGTGGGAAGTGTGTCAGTTTGTTGTATGTGGGAAGTGTGTCAGCGTGCTTTGAGTGGGAATCGTGTCAATGTGCTGTGAGTGGAATGTGAGTCAGTGTGCTGTGTGGGCAGTGAGTCAGTGTGCTTTGAATGGGGAAGTGTGTCAGTGTGGTGTGTTGAAATTGTGTCAGTGTGTTGTATGTGGGAAATGTGTCAGTGTGCTTTGAGTGGGAATTGTGTCAGTGTGCTGTGAGTGGAATGTGAGTCAGTATGCTGTGTGGGCAGTGTGTCAGTGTGCTTTGAATGGGGAAGTGGGTCAGTGTGCTGTATGTGGAAAGTGTGTCGGTGTGCTGTGAGTGGAATATGAGTCAGTGTGGTGTGTGGGAAGTGTGTCAGTGTGCTGTATGTGGGTAAGTGCGTCAGGGTGCTTTGAGTGGGAATTGTGTCAGTGTGCTGTGAGCGGAATGTGAGTCGGTGTAGTGTGTGGGCAGTGTGTCAGTGTGCCTAGAATGGGAAATGTGTCAGTGTACTGAGTATGAGGTGTTAGTGTGCTGTGTGGGAAGTGTGTCAGAGTGCAATGAATGTAAAGTGTGCTGGCCTGCTGTGTGGAAAGTGTGTTAATGTGCCATAAGTGTGAAGTGTGTCCGCGTGCTGTGTGGGATAATGTGTCCGAGAGGCCAGGTTGCTATCCATACAGCTTACAGTTACCAGATCGATTCAAGGCACAGCTCTAGCTGTCTGCAGCCCCTCAGTCTGAGCCTGGTTGCCAGGCAGCGTGCAGCACCAGTCACTGTCACCTAGCCGCCAGGCTCGCATTTCACAACAAAGCAGCAGCCTGCAGCCTCCTGCCTCTCACCCTTGAGTTGCACACTAATGAAGACAGTCTGTTCTCCCCAACAAGGCAACCACAGACGGAGAGACACCTCGCCATGTCTTCACACTGCGTGCTTAGGCGCGCACAATGCGACTTTTGCACTTATGCACGCACACGTCGACACATGCATGTACATGCACGTACACATGCACGCACACGAGTAGACTCGAACGTACGTAATGCGCATCTTTACGAGCATGATCACCACACCGGCCATAACCGTTTGCATCACAAACTATGCACAACCCACTGAAAAGAGTCACATGATTTTACAGGTTGTCCCGATCAATAACTTTATCGGCTGGATTTGGCTATGGTTACACTGTGATATGGGGCCGAGTTTGTTCTATATTGTGTACAAGGGTGATTTATGAATCTTTTTGGTGTTTTTGTTTTGTTTTGTTTTGTTTTGTTTTGTTTTGTTTTGTTTTGTTTTGTTTTGTTTTGTTTTGTTTTGGGTTTTTCGTTTTTTAAAGCACATTCCTGATGTTGTTCATAATACATCAGGAACTGTGTTTGTGACACGATTTAAGAGCAATGTCTCCTGACATGTTCAATTTTTAGTACACACAATCAATTGCTTACTCCGAGATCTACCACTTCTTTTCTGAAGGGCACTATAAATCACGGACGCAGTACATCCTCAATAACGAACACGAATGGGATAAAACAATTTTACACTGAACATTTGTGGGAATCCCTTTCACTAATGGGCCACACCAGAGGACTCGTCCGAGGAAAGGGCTGTGATGTTGGTCGTTTAATTCACAGTGACTTTCACACAGAATGACAACCCAATTATTACGTGCTTGATAGCTCACATGCGCAATCTTGGACGGTTATTCCGTCTACAGAATGACAATACATTAAGAGTGAGTAATTGACAAACTGGTGTACACAATGCGCTTTTAACTGAATTGGGTCACGATGAATATAATAATTATTTGCAGCAGTCGTCAAGGCGACTCGGTTATGTTTCGAGCATAAACGCCTATGTAAAAACGCAGCCAATGAGACGCTGTGGCCCGCCAGCGGAGTGGGGTCCGCACCCCTTTCCTCGGACGAGTCCACTTGTTTGGCCCATTAATGGAAGGCATTCATTTGTGGCAAAGGGTAACATTTGTTTAAAATACAAATTTTTCATTCATTTTTTAAAAAGTTATAGGCTCTACATGTATTTCAACGAACACTATTAGTAAGAATCACTGAAGGCAGATGATGAGTGTCTCGTCATATCTGCTCCCGTCATGGCAACAAATGAAAGAAAAGGAGGAGGATATAAAAAATACAGTACATGACAAAGTGGAAAAACTAGACACAAGAAAACTTGTGTGACAGTCTTAAAGTAAAACATACCCAAAATTCTTCAGGTATACTATAATCCCTTTGATAAAGTTAATCTTGTCAGTGATAGTCGATTCGAATCAAAGCGATTTCTTTATAATTATCTTAAAGACATTCTTAGTTCCGAGCAAAACCAACTTTCGCCGAAGACATAATTTAGTTTTGTTGGATCAGATAGGAGCGATGAATAAATGAGTGAATATATAGATTCTTACGCCATATCAGCCTTTATAGACTATTGGAAACCTTGAATCACGAGAAATCACGAGAAATCACGAGAGCTGATTAGCGTAAGAGCAAGTCAACACGCGATTTCCCTAGTTATATATTATTTGCGATTGCGAGGGGAGACGTGGTGGGTCAGTTCTTACCTCCATCCCACAGAACAATCATCGCATCTTTGCAGACGCCCCTTCGAACGTACCGCATCGCGAAATCACGACTTTCGTCCAAAATCAAAATCATTCGATGTTAGCATTAATCACCTGAAATAAGTATCGTAGCTTTTGATTACTTATGCTCTTTAAACTTAGCGATTGTTTCCTGATCGCGTGCGCATTTTTACATGTATGTTTCCATAAGATTCTTCAAATCATTCCTCGGAAACTGTTGGCAAAACAATTACGCGTCAACACTGTTTGTAGACACGTCTGTTTATACGCTCGTACGCATGCACGCACGCTCTCTCTCTCTCTCTCTCTCTCTCTCTCTCTCTCTCTCTCTCTCCTCTCTCTCTCTCTCTCTCTCTCACACACACACACACACACACACACACACACACACACACACACACAGAGTGAAACTGAGCTATGAATTTTCAACCCTAGAACACATTATACAGATTTGCTCTGCGGAGAGCATTCAACCTCCAAATCATCGGGAGGAAACTGAAGGCAACAATGGGTCTGCAGTTGATTGGCCACGGCACACCGGATGTGGCTATAGAAACATCTGTCGCATTTGCCGTCAGAAGTGATCAGGAAAAGCTGGCAGCCCTGAGTCAACGTGGGCGTGTATGAGAGAAGAGGTCATCTTGACCTAGGTGGGCCGGGGGCGGGACCAGAGCGCAAAGAAAAAAATTGTGGAGACGAGAGGAAAAGGCGCCCATGCTTGGGTAGCCCACCTCTCCACCAACCCCTCCGCCCCCCCCCCCCCCCCCCCCCCACCTCTCACCCCCTTCATGCTCACTCCGCGTGGGTGGCTGCTCGAGGTACTCTTACATCTATCTCCTTAGTACATTTGCACACAAACAGGCCTGACTGACCATGCGTACTACTGGTATCACTAACCGTGATTCCTCCATCCAAACGCATTTGCTGGGCCAAGCGAGTGGAGGGCGGGCGTACCAAGACTTGATAGTTTTTGTTTGTGCAATTGTGTTTAGTGTTGGGACGGTGGCTTAATTCATGGGATGTCAAAAGGGACGTGTTTGGCGTGATAAGGATGGGGATGAAGACGGGGTCTTTTTTCTCCAGCTAAGCTCAACCCTTGTAGCTTGGGGGAGAGCGATGATCGGTAACGAAACTGAAGTTGCTTGTAAACCTGTCCTGAGCCCCGATTTATTCTGGCTGAGGTGAATGAAAAGCGCGGAATTTGTGCCTTACGCTGTACGTAATAGAGCATCCTCGTCACGCATTTCACACACAGAGAATGTACGCGCCAGCCTAATATTTTCCACGTGAATATGTAGACACAAACGTAGATTTAAACTTATGACCATGCGCGATCAACGCTATCACCCACTAACCATTATGAAAACCACATACTCGACATGCACGCACACTAACTCGCAGCGCGCGCTATTGCGTTCTATACTGTGTTTACATTTCCTTCAGTATTCAGTGAGCTCAGGCACAAAAAGGTTGTAGATAGCACACAGTGCACGTGACAAAGTCAAGACTACTATGTTTGAAAAGCTTTCTGGCATAAGACGAGAAATCAACGCGTGTTAGTCACTATTGATGATCATTTTCAACTTACACAGGATAATCCATGGTAAAAGTTTTTTTATATGTAAGTGTGTACGCCTCATTCTTGTCTGCCTTTTCAATAGGAAGAGAAAATTATGTTGTTAAAACTGCCCTTTCAATTAATCATCTCTATTGCATGAGGAGGCAAGTCCTACAATTCTACTACAAAACTTTCATTGATTAGTTTTGAGTGCATGCGTGTTCAAACATCCACATTCATAACGTAGTGACCCTCATCCAAATGGTGGTCACCGAGAACTACTTTCTCCCTATGAAAGGAATGGACTCCTTCATTCATGTTTGTGAGAGCCTCCATTCATTCAACGAACACTTATGACGCGGACCAGGTGTTCCGAATTGTGAATGGCTGCCTCTCTCCTCGGGAAGGAGTGAAACGCTTCATGATTGATTGATGACTGCTCTGCTCCTGCTGTTCTTGTGGAGTGCAGGCCTGGGCCATCATGAGCTTGACCAGTGATACACGCTGGCAGGCCTGGACATGGAGTTGCCTTTTCTCCTAGACCCAGCGGTCAAGAGGTCAGGCACGCACCAAGCTGGCTACCTTCATTCACGCGGGAGATAGGTGTTAGCGTAAAGAAGGCCCCGTATCAGCAGTGCTATCGCTCGTTAACAGCCGTGCAGACCAACATATCCCAGGGAAGATAATTATAACACAGATTGACAGAGGAAGACTGGCCTACATGTGCCCATTCATCTAACTCGGGGTTTGAAAGGTAGATGATAGTGAAACAGGATGGGCGAACCCACATGCATGCACCTCCACACACACGCGCGAGCACGCACATACACACATGCAGATATGCACATTCAAACTTGGGCATGTTAACACACGCATCCACGCACATACACACAAACGTAAAAGCACATTCTCATTGAGACTGACAGGGGAAAAGTTACATTCTATTTTCAAACACAACCTTCTTTCATTTCCAGATGACGCCTTCTGGAATGTTCTTGGGTATGTCACAGATGTAGTAATGACCCAAGACAGTTTTCTGGTAGGACAGCGTGCCGGTTTATTCAGCCATTTGATACAGGGGATACTGGGATATAGTCTTGGATCATCACTACATCTGTGACATACCCAAGAACAGTACATGGTGTCAGAAGGATACGCCAACGCCTATTTCAACAGTGTGTGTGCATATTTCATACAAAACGAGCCTGCAAAAGGGATATTTCTCCTCAGTCCCACTTGAGTACAAACCAGCCATTGATTTGAATTCTCAATATGGCAAATGCAGTATCGCACGCCCCAGTTATCGACTGTAATGCACCAAACCTCACCGAGCAATGGAAAAAATTCAGGCGGCATGCTGAATTGATATTTCATCACTACATCTGTGACATACCCAAGAACATTACATGGTGTCAGAAGGATACGCCAACGCCTATTTCAACAGTGTGTGTGCATATTTCATGCAGTATCGCACGCCCCAGTTATCGACTGTAATGCACCAAACCTCACCGAGCAATGGAAAAAATTCAGGCGGCATGATGAATTGATATTTCAAGGTCCTTTAAAAAAACGTGGAGAATGAAAGCAAATGAGCATATCTTGTCATATGGGTAGGAGAGACAGGGAGAGCAGGGGCGGACGAGGGAGGGGAGGGGTCTGGGGTTTCCGGAAACCCCAACCCCAACACCACCCAACCCCAACAGCAAAAAAAAAGAGAGAAAAGTTTCTTCAGTAACAAAATCTGCTGCCTGAAACTGGCAATGATCATCATCAGAATGCACCAGATTGCACCATCCCCCCCCCCCCTTCCCCCATTCCCCCGCTTCGCGCCGTCGGTTCAGCGCTTCGCGCCTTCACAGCCTTATCCCCCCACCCCCCACCCCCGCTTCACGCCGTCGGTTCAGCGCTTCGTGCCTTCACAGCCTTACCCCCTCCCCCCCCTCTTCACGCCGTCGGTTCAGCGCTTCGCGCCTTCACAGCCTTATCCCCTCCCCCTCCTACAAAAAAATTGGGAACCCCCCCCCCCCCCCAAAAAAAAAAAATGAACTGATCCACCCCTGGAGAGAAATATTCAATTCATGGAATCTCTCAGGCGATGACAGCAACGACATTGACGTCTTGTACACCCACTTCGCCTATCATACCCGCCCAAGAAAGAACTCCGTGTTCTCCAGATATGTCTTTCAAGAGAGAAAACAACAAAATGGAGAAACCTTCGAAGCTTTCGTCACAGACCTAAGGAACATGGTAAAAGACTGTGAATAAGATAAGCCAGACGACATGTTGTGGGATCGAATTGTCTCAGGCGTACCTTCACAAGACATTCGTGAGAAACTGCTGCACGAAGGTGATACGCTTATCATGAAAAAAGCTATAGAAATCACCACAACATTTGAAGCTACCAAGAAGCAGCTTGCAAAAATGGCGACAAGTGACACAGTAGATGCACTTCATACACGTAGGAAGGAAAGCACGAAAAATACAGCCAAAAAGCCAGACACCTTTCCTTGTCGGAATTGTGGCGATAAACACGGCAGGAAGCAGTGCCCTGCGTTCGGAAAAGAATACTGTCTTAGGTCATCACTACATCTGTGACATACCCAAGAACATTACACCTTCTGTGCTCCTTTTATATCGCAAAAATATATGCACATGTACATTTACGCGCGCACATGTACACGCGTTCATACACATATCTCTCTCTCTCTCTCACACACACACACAAACACGCACGCGCGAGAGTGCACATATGCACTGGCCACAGACGAAACGGCTTCAGACAGATTAACTTTGTTATGTACACAAATAGCAAGTCAGAAAAGGATCGAGACAGCAGTGGCGACTCGGGGAGAGAAAGACTGAATCAGGAGGAGATGGAAACAGCAGGCCTCGAGAATAAGCTCAACAACAACAAAAGTTTTACATTCTAATTGTTATATGTTTTATCTTTCCAAAGAATCAAACACCACACTCCCCAATGTGCGGAAATGCAGTGTTAGAAGTCTGCAGATGAGATTTTTTTTCTTCACGCTGTGCAGTATCCTGCAGTCTGAATCCCCGAAGCCACAGGCGAACATCTTAGTAAATGAATGGCCTCAAACACCAATCCTGGTTGGAGCGTTGCCGACCATTCATGGAGGGTACCATTCATACATGTAACACGCTAGCCATTCACTGATTCAGCCCTCCTGCTTCATTCATCGTAGCAGCCAGTCTGTTCCCAGCTTTGTGTGGCTTTGTAATCGAATACCTAATCAATAGCTAGTTGCTGGCGTGCCATACTGCGTCTCTCGTTGAAGACCCGCTGAACGAACGCTCGCGCGCTGTACACTCGTACGAATGCACGAATGTCCATTCGTAGTTTTCCTGTTCGTGTCGCCTGAGGTTGCTTTCATGGAATGTTTCTTTACTTGCCTGCAGTAGGAACTTATAAATCTTTAATGCGACTTTGCCGTCTAACTCTCTCTCTCTCTCTCTCTCTCTCTCTCTGTATCTCTCTGTATATCTCTGTATATCTCTGTATCTTTCTGTATCTCTCTCTCTGTCTGTATCTCTGTATCTCTCTCTATCTGTATCTCTCTATCTGTATATCTCTCTCGCTCTCTCTCTCTCTCTCTCACATATCACTTGAATAGTTTGCCTCAAAAGGCTGAATGTAAGAAAGGCACTACACCCAAGTTCACTACCCTTGTAAAACAAAGTGTCATTCTGTCTGTCTGTCTGTCTGTCTGTCTGTCTGTCTGTCTGTCTGTCTGTCTGTCTGTCTGTCTGTCTGTCTGTCTGTCTGTCTGTCTGTCTGTCTGTCTGTCTGTCTGTCTGTCTGTCTGTCTGTCTGTCTGTCTGTCTGTCTGTCTGTCTGTCTGTCTGTCTGTCTGTCTGTCTGTCTGTCTGTCTGTCTGTCTGTCTCACTCGCTCGCTCTCACACTCTCACTCACGCTCTCTCTCGGTCACTCTCGATCTCTTTTCTTCATATGTTTCTCTGTGTGTCTGCGTGTGCCTGCGTGTGTCTGTCTATGTGTGTGTGTCTGTGTATCTGTCTGTCTCTCTGTCTGTCTGAATGTCCGTCCATCTGTCCGTCCGTCCGTCCGTCCGTCCGTCCGTCCGTCTGTCTGTCTGTCTCTGTGTCTCCGCCTCTCTGTCTGTCTGTCTGTCTCTTTCTCTCTCTCTGTATATGTGTGCGTGTGTGTTTATATATATATATATATATATATATATATATATATATATATATATATATGTGTGTGTGTGTGTGTGTGTGTGTGTGAGAGAGAGAGAGAGAGAGAGAGAGAGAGACAGAGACACACAGAGAGAGAGAGAGAGAGAGATTTTTTAAGTCTACTTGCTGTATCATTTTTATAGTATTTCCAATTCATTTTGACCGGTGGTGAACCGAAGAAATGAATTCGCTTACTCGTTCCTTCTTCCCCCCCCCCCCTCTCTCTCTCTCTCTCTCTCTCTCTCTCTTTTTTTCTCTCTCTCCCTACCCCTCCTCCTGCTAACAGAAGAATATTTCATATAAGAATTATTCTAATGACAAAGCGAACAGATGCCCAGGTGAGGCAACTCTAGCGGAAGCAGCTATGGGGACACACAGACACGGAGGAATGCAGAACAACACTGGGTCTGCGGCTGACGTTTCAACAGAAGTGATACGCCAATGATCACCACGACGACCACAACCATGATGGTGATGTATAACGGAGTTTTAGATCCTATCATTCCCTATAGACTATGTAAAGCCATTGACAACGCAATCACTCTAACTAGTTCGACAACAGCACGTCGGATTGCGCGTATTCACCTGTAATGAATCGCGTAGAGACACGTTGGCTGCAGGACGAGCAGGACAATGCAAGGTGAGGCCGATTTTCCGGGTCATGGATATGCAATCCAAAGCGCGCTTCCGGTTTTACTTTAAAGTGATCGCTGTAATGACACAGTAGTTGATATCAAAATAATGACGAAAAAGCAGACACTGTCTGGTTTTGAAAAAAGATTTATTACAAGAACTGACTGATTGGTTGTGTCGTATGATCGTTTATTATAAGACCGGAAATGCCCTTTGGTTTGCTTTGGATTGCGCATGCGTAGTCTTGGGATACCCACCTCAGTTTTATACCAAGGCGGAAGCAGGAAAAGACCACCACACACACACTCACACACACACACACACACGAACACACGCACACACACACACACACACACACACACGCGCGCGCGCGCGCACACACACACACACACACACACTCACTTCCAAACTGTTTCACATTCTGTGACTGAGCTTTCTATGTCTACATGACGCAAAAACCAAGTTTCGAGTTAAGGTCGCATCGCTGTGTATTTCGCAGTTGGCATGGTCAGCACTGCCACCACACTGCTACAAGTCTTAACAAATCAAATTAAACTTTCATTTCCGCGGTGGCGATGAAGAAGATATGCTACGCGTCATCTGAAAACTTTTAGCGATACGACTTACAGGCTGACGACCGTGCCCACAAACATTATTTTTTTTTAGTGATGACGACCCGACGACGACGTAGTCGACGACGACGATAACAACAACGATTTATGATGATGAAAAAGATGGTGAAGAAGAAAAAGATGGTGATGAAGAAGAAGATAGAAGAAGAAGAAGAAGAAGAAGAAGAAGAAGAAGAAGAAGAAGAAGAAGAAGAAGAAGAAGAAGAAGAAAGAAGAAAAAAGAAAAAAGAAGAAGAAAGAAGAAGAAAGAAGAAGATAGAAGAAGATAGAAGAAGATAGAAGAAGGTAGAAGAAGGTAGAAGAATGTAGAAGAAGATAGAAGAAGGTAGAAGAAGGTAGAAGAAGATAGAAGAAGATAGAAGAAGATAGAAGAAGAAGATAGAAGAAGATAGAAGAAGATCTATAGAAGAAGATAGAAGAAGAAGATAGAAGAAGAAGAAGAAGATAGAAGAAGAAGAAGATAGAAGAAGAAGAAGAAAAAAAGAAGAAGAAAGAAGAAGAAGAAGAAGATAGAAAAAGGTAGAAGAAGGTAGAAGAAGATGGAAGAAGATAGAAGAAGATAGAAGAAGGTAGAAGAAGGTAGAAGAAGATAGAAAAAGGTAGAAGAAGGTAGAAGAAGGTAGAAGAAGATAGAAGAAGATAGAAGAAGATAGAAGAAGATAGAAGAAGATAGAAGAAGATAGAAGAAGGTAGAAGAAGGTAGAAGAAGATAGAAGAAGATAGAAGAAGGTAGAAGAAGGTAGAAGAAGATAGAAGAAGATAGAAGAAGATAGAAGAAGGTAAAAGAAGGTAGAAGAAGATAGAAAAAGGTAGAAGAAGGTAGAAGAAGGTAAAAAAAGGTAGAAGAAGATAGAAGAAGATAGAAGAAGGTAGAAGAAGATAGAAGAAGATAGAAGAAGAAGATAGAAGAAGGTAGAAGAAGATAGAAGAAGATAGAAGAAGAAGATAGAAGAAGATAGAAGAAGATAGAAGAAGAAGAAGAAGATAGAAGAAGATAGAAGAAGAAGATAGAAGAAGATAGAAGAAGATAGAAGAAGATAGAAGAAGAAGATAGAAGAAGATAGAAGAAGATAGAAGAAGATAGAAGAAGAAGAAGATAGAAGAAGATAGAAGAAGATTGAAGAAGGAGGAGGAGGAGGGGGGGGGGGGGGGGGGGGGGGGGCAAGAGCAGTGCCCTGCGAGTGGCACAACCGAGGATTACTGTTCAGGTTCCCGTCCCGAGATCAAATAAAATTACCACTTGACCACGGCGTCGTTCAATTGAAACGATCGCTGATAACAGATGAGATAGCGCTGTATCTGACCCATTGGAGTCAGTGCAGCAGCTTTGGGTTCTCTCACTCCAGTCACAGTTATTTGTTAATTGAAATCAATTGTGTACAACTGCTTGAGTACATCGCTGTGTGCCAGCGAGTTTATCGGCGAGTACACCTATCAAATGCGAACGCATTCCAGTGATCGATTTTAAGAACAGGAATCAGTGCGAGATGGGTCGAAGATTCGTTCGCGAGTGGAGAGTGTCGATCTTTATGGGTTTCCATTTACCCTTACGACGCCATGTTGGATGTCACCAATCATTCCGTCGTGGTGTTGACGAGAACACACACGATCTTCACTGGTCTTACTTGTTTTCTTGATATTACAATGTCCGATTGTTCGTTCTCGCTTTCTATCCGTCGGTCCGACTGTTTGTCGTCCATCGACTGAATTTCTGGCAAAGTGTACGCATGTCACGTGTTTGTCAATCTACCTGTCGATCTGGTCCGGCAGTCTGTGCGTCCATTCCTCTGCCTGATTGCCTGAAAGCCTTCCTTCCTGCCTGCCTGCCTGCCTGCTTGTCCGTCCGTCCGTCCGTCCGTCCGTCCGTCCGTCCGTCCGTCCGTTTGTCCGTCCTTCCATCCGTCCGTCCGTCCGTCCGTCCGTATGTCCTTTCGTCCGTCTGTCTGTCTGTCTATCTGTCTGTCTGTCTGTCTGTCTGTCTGTTGGTCGGTCTGTCTGCCTGCCTGTCTGCCTCCTTTCCCCCCCATATCTCTCTCTCTCTCTCTCTCTCTCTCTCTCTCTCTCTCTCTCCCTCTCCCTCCGTCCCTCCCAGCAATCTCCAGTATGTCCATACCAAATTTTAAAAAAGACTCATTTATGTCCCAAAGACAATACCATAGTTTTTTTTGCTTTAACGCGGACACAAAGAGAAAATGTTTTTCTTCGCCTTTCCCACACCACCGCCTACGTTCCCTAAACTCGGGCTTTGAAAAGTTACTTCGTTTACAGCGTTCGTCGGGATGCGAATGCCAAAATTAAATAACAGAAACATTGTCCTCAGTTTAACAGTTGGTGTGGTAGAAAATAGATACAAGCTGCGATGTGTTAGGCATGCTTTGCAATTGTCGTGGTGATTTTGCAAGCCATTGTTTGTTTATGTGTGTGTGCATATGTATGTGTGAAATGGAGGATAGGAGGATGGATGGATGGATAGATGGATGGATGGGAGGATGGATGGATGGATTGAAGGATGGATGGACGCATGAATGGATGGATAGGAGGAGGATGGATAGATGGATGAATGGATGGACGGGAGGATGGTTGGTGGATGGATGGATGGATGGATGGATGGATGGATGGATGGATGGATGGATGGATGGATGGATGGATGGATGGATGGATGGATGGATGGATGGATGGATGGATGGATTGGTGGATGGATGGATGGATAGATGAATAGATGGGTGGGTGGTTGGGTGGGTGGGTGGGTGGATGCATGGATGCATGGATGGATGGATGGATGATGAATGATGGATGGATGGATGGATAGATGGATGGATGGATGGATGGATGAGGGAGGTTGAATCGATGGGTGGATGGATGGATGGATGGATAGATGGATGGATAGATGGATGATGGATGGATGGATGGTTGCACATGGTAAAATGCACAAGAAGACAGACACGAAGATTAAATGGGGATGCAATTTGTGAAAAGTGAAAGTGCATACATTTATCGACAGATGAAGAGACGAACACAGATGGGCGGGCGAGGATAAATGGATGGGTGGATGAATGGATACACAAATCTATGGACAGATGAATGAATGAAGAGATAGTTGGACGGATGGGTACCTACATATAGATATATGAAGGAATGTGTGAATCAATGACAGCAGGACTGAGATCAATACGGGATCGAAGCGTACGCAACATTTCAATCTTTGCTCGTGTCAAAGGCTTCGAGAAAGACCCACTTTAAATGACTACTTTTCAAGTGAAAATATCCTAATATTGGCTTTGTGTATGTGTTCGACAATGCCGTAATTATTTCTCGACGAAACAATTTTAGAGCGAAATGTAGTTCCGTAAAAAGATTAATGACTCCTGTCGCTATACATGGGCTTCTGCCTTGTAGGTACATGTATGTATGCATGTATGTATGTATGTATGTATGTATGTATGTATGTATTTTCATTTTTTTACTGCGCCATTATAACGATAAACATGCTCATGGCGCGACAAGAAGAAATAAAAAAAGTTTTGAGGCCAGTTTTAAATGCGGCCAAGGATGGACTAGCCCTCAGACCCTCAGGAAGTTGGTTCCAGAGTCTCGGTCCAACAATGCTGAAGGAGCGGTCACCGAAGCTCCGTAACCTTGTTTGTGGGACAATCAAGAGTCTTCTTTTTGAGGAACGGAGATTCCTTGTGGGTACATCATATAACGTCTTACGAACGCCTGATTGACAGCTACCACTGCGCCTGAGGGTAGACACACCTTCCACGTGCGACTCGAGCCGAGAAGCACTGCCAGAAAGTAGGACGCGATGCAACCGTGCGATTTGCATGCGCCATCTTGAAAAGGCAATAAATGTTTGGGTGATTGTGCGCTGTGTTGCAGTGGCTCCGGTTTTCGTTTCTCGTCGTTCCAAGTGGGTTTGTTGAACTTTAGAGTGGATTAATCATATTTGCGTGCTTTAATGTGCAAATAACACGTCTTGAAGATGTGTTATTATACTAACTGGTGTTACATTTGACCACTGACTAATCGATAGACTAGACACTAGATTCCTGTGTAGAGGGACATACATCGCTTGAAAATCTAATTCCAACTCCTTCGTGCGCATCTGTAAAGAACAGCGAACGACGAGACACCAGTAGCAAATTTCTGATAGCTGTTATCGACTTTTTCTTTCGCACCAACAAAAGTGATTTTACTAATACTGACAGCAATTCCGTTGCAATTTAGATTATAATTCACTAAATTGGAAACATGTTTATCTCTCTCCATTAATCCTCTTTGAATTTGTTGCATATGGAACGAGAAAAAGAAACCACTTTGCATTCTTGATATATTTTCCTGTTTTGCAAATAAATTTGTGCAGCATGCAGATGCAAAGTAAAAGCACACTTAATGATAAACTATTTAAACAAAGGATTTTTTACCATACGCTCAGTAAGAAAGGGAGGGAGGGGGGGGGGGAGCAAAGAATGGAAGGTGGTTAAGGTTCATATAGGAGTGTTTATCAAGCACGTCGTATCTGGGTGCATAGACAGTCCGCAATGTAATGTTGCATCAGAACGTAGACACAAAAGTTTCGCATCTCACATGTTTCACTTAATTGTTGGAGGGCGAGTTTTAAAGAGAGCAATCACAATGGATCGAGCCAGTTTAATGGCAACGATTCTCACAGACATGACTAACATTATCATGGTCAGTGACAAATGGAATAGATTGGAGGCAGCTATCGGTGGTAATGGTGGTACTAGATGGAGAAGTCATCATTGTATTACGACTTCACTAACGTCAAATGAAGTATCTATCGATTGTTGCATCCCAAGAAACCTTGTCGTGCGGCAGCGTAAGCCACATTTCTCCAGATACACTCTTTTTATGCAGCATGCCCCTTTTTGTGTTAGGCTGACTTCTCATATCGAAGCCCACGAATCGGCCTCTGTAGGTAGCAGTTATAAAATAGATTGGGGGTGGGGGTGGAGATTTGTTCATCGTTTGCGGTAGGTGTTGACCGAACCGGTAATGAAGCCAAAAGCATGTGCTTTCGTGAACTTACTGTTTATGTCATGCTTCTGAACACACTTTCCTGCGAATACTCCAAAGTATGTAGCAATATCAGGGTAATCACACGCATGTGCATTCATGCTCATTAAAAAATGAACGTCTTTGTGCCACCGATGCAATTCACACGTGCTTGGGGTAGCTTCATGCAATCTTTTCATTGCAAAGACTGGGATGTCACAACATCGGAAGCAGGATGTGATCATTCTGGGCGGAGACATGGTGTCCGTAGTCAACACTGGTAAATGAATTGTGCTGAGTAAACTTTAGTCCGAGGTTATACTTTCTTCTTCGCCTACAGTTACAAGACTTTTCAGTGGGTGTTTTGGGCATTTTTGCTAGTTTCGAGCTCAACAAATCCCTTAATAGTCTACACACAATTAGATGAATACAATGACCATCCACTTCATCAACAACGCATCCACATTATCAGGACACCCACCTGTTTTTCGACAGATGGAAAATTGGACCCTTTGAGCAAGGTAGTTACGTAGACTGGAATGCTAGTATATGCCTATGCTAGGTGATAGGCCTGACAGAACTGTGTGATTACTTGGAGAGAATACATACAACCCAAAGGAGATCCGGATATTGTCTGTTTTTTATGTTCACATCGTCGTCGTCGTCGCCATCATGTCACTGTTGTTATCGTCGTTAAGGCGTTGTTTTGGTGGTGACTATAGAGGTGGGGATAATGGACATCAGTAGAGTCCTCAAAGTTAGTAGCGATGGTCACAATGATTACGGTGGTACTGACAGTGAAATTGGTCTGTGGTTGTGATGGTGATGATGGATTTGATTGTGTGTGGGTCATTGTGTTCTCTCATTTTCCTTATGTCGTCTTGTCAAGCAGTTACACTTACGGGACATACTCTACGGTATTCCTGAAAAACAGGAAGAGATCGTGAGCCACTTAAACTAAATAAGTAAAGAACAGATTAATGTAGTATACGAAACATAGACCAGAGTATCTAGGGCTTACACCAAATCATGCCATAACATTCAGTGCACCGTATACACGAGAACACTCAGACCAGCGGCTGCATTCATTGTAACAATAAGCCATTGGCACATTGCCAGTTATCAAATGGCAGGTTTCGTTGAATCCAAGGCAGCATATTATTAAAGAATAGCACGACAATGTCGTGTTTCTCGTGGATAAGAATCGATTGCTTTGCATGAAGGCAAGACTACACACACCGAAGACAGAAGAGAACAACGAGATGTCAACTGGAGCGTCAGTGCGCATGGACTCTGTCGACTCTCTGGTAACACTGGGGTAGAGATTGGGTGGGGTGGGAATGGGAACTATAGAGGGTCGGGGGGTCGGCAGGAAGAGGGAGGACACAGAGAGAAACGACAGGTTTAATTGTGAATACAGCTTTTGTCATTTTTACATGATCATTTCCAGTATTACGTATGCTCATAGGCGAAATTAAATATTAGTTTTTAAATAGAAAGTGAATTCGAATGATCGCGTGATGTCGTGACCGATTCACCTGCACTGAAGTGAACACAGCTTTCTAATACATCAGTTTTACATCGTGTGCAAACCTTATTGACGTGGCACGTAATGCAGCGACGTTTGCAAAAGTTTCTCGTCACAGGATGAGCCTTTTTCGCATCAGAGAGCATTAGGCATTAGTGTCGTGTGACTTTTTAGTATTTCAAGCGTAAGCGACCTGCCTGTTCCACATGCCACATTCCCTGTTTATTCGCCTCTCACAAATCGCGTAGGAAGACGGGGTCTTTTCTTACCCTCAACCCACGATAGGTAAATGGGCAAAACTCAGTCTGCTTTTGACAGCACGGTAAAATGGGGCTCACGCGCTCTTCTACATTTTCTTTTAAGGGATTCTAAGACAGATACGACAGAAAAGCAGGCAGGAGAGTGGGCGAAGACGTGATGGATGCTAAACTGAGAGTTGTTCATTGGACATCTGTGTGTCAGAAGGCAGCCACCATAATCAGAACAGATCTGTTTGTGCATACAATCGCGAGTGTGCACGAATGTGGACAAAATCTCTCGGCGGTTGTAGAATCCCAATTCTAAAAAAATATTTCAACTAAATGCGAATAACTGAAAGGATTTCACTGAGAATTGTGAAACATCCATATTGCGCAAATGAGCGACATCAATTGGTTTCCAAATTTGACAAATAAGTCGATTCTGATCACGATACTGGACGGGTTTTTGTTGTACTTTAATGTTGAAGGTAGGCACAAACGAACAGACAAATGCACAGAAAATCGTAAACGTCATAAAACATGCGTTTGAAATGTCCAAAGTAAGTATCTGACAAGTCTGGAAGCCAGAGAATCTAAATCGACATCATCAAACGCGGGGTCGGCAGAAAAGCTCTCATGTAAAGAGAACCGAATCCTTGATTATCTTGGGATGTGGTCTGGAGGTCAAACTAAACAGAGATCAGCTATCAAGTCTAAAAGTTGCTGAAAGAGAATACATCACAAGAGCTCGTGCATAGTCTCGGTCTGACAAAAAAATGTCGTATCGCGTAGCGTTCGTCCTTTTTTTTATGAACCCAGCTGCCCTTTTCCCTGAACAATCTCCCTCATTACCATTCACCTTCCTCCACACCCCGCTACGCTGTCTGCCACTGCACGCCCACCAGGCCATGACTTATTGTGCCCCTCTCGCCACGTCCCACCTGCTTTCCAATTCGTCCACTCTACTTGCAGTCCCCAGTACACAACAGCACACATACAAGACAGAATTATCCTCAACGATTTCATCACCGGAAGAGCTCCGACCTTCTCTGATCTATCCTTTCTGTCTGCATGTGGGATGTGTTGATTTTTCAAAATGGAAATTCGCAAGTGTTGTGCAATTGAATCAGAACTGTCATGATAAAGATCTGGAATAAGTGTTTGGCATACTGTTGTTTTAAGGATCTGGTGTATGGTGTTGTTTGCTGGAGTGACTGGACGATGCAGTGGCTGTGCACTATTTGTTCGGTGTCCTTAGGACTTGAGATGCAAAGTCACCGTGCCAGCTTCAATGTGGCCAGAAACTGAAGTGAATCAAGAATTAATCTCTTGAACAGACTTGTAGATGCAGGGCATACCACAGTAAGCAAAGCTTGTTGTCGCGATGTGATAATAGGCATTATACTTGATGAGTTTCGTCACACCTTATGGCACAGTTTAAATATTCAGTGAATTTGCAAGTGATAGAAAAGCTCGTCACTTTCTCCCTAATTCTACTGAAGTTAACGATCTGAGTCAATGATCATAATCCCCACCACAGTAACGGAGTAGGACAAAGCTCCACATTGTGACAAACGAGAACTCATCTACACTTCGTTCTTAGGATTTCGCAAAGTTTCATCTTCAAATAGGTTTTAATATCAGTAATCTGAGGGCATTTGACACATACTTTCTTTAATGTATCTTTTCCCAGTTTAAGATTCATTTAAACTTATACAAAGTCTTACAAGAGAGACCTAGAAAGCCGTTCTTTTGAGAAGAAGTTTTGTGATAAGAATGAACATTGCCCCATCTTGCTGTTTTGCGGATTAATATGACCATGCTGGGTTATTGTTGGTCTTCAGAAACTTCCTGGTGCTTTACTGTAAACAGCAAAAATATTGCTTTAGAAGTCCACTGTTCTTGCAAAATTCATACTGAATATTGGTCTATGTGCATACAAATCCGCTTTCTGTCATGCTGTGTCTTTTTGGTCACAGCATTTTTGGGGTTCAGGTTGTTTCTTCATGTTGTTCGATATTTTTTATAAGTGGAAGGAGAGAAAACTGTGGGAAAAGTTTCACTCTTGTTAAACTTTAATTAAACTTTATTGCAGTATTGTCAGTCGTACTGAGCTATCGCATCTGTACGTGCTATGCCAGTGCAAAAACAAACTCTCGGAAACACCAACCTTAAAAAATGTCCACGTGTCGTATAACATAGGGGGAAAATGTTCATACGTTGCCTCGCCATATTTGCCTAATGCTTTCACGTATACGATTTCACTGTCAGTGTAGTTTCTATCATTATCATAATATATATCACTTTTTCTGCCCAGCACATATATTGATTTCGTGGCTGTAAGCAGAAAATGAGAACGAAT
>JAWQFJ010001154.1:155000-162500 GCA_034096865.1 Theodoxus fluviatilis
TGAAGATACAAACCAGACGCCATGGGGATTGACACGGGGATATTTGTACAGCTCTGCGAGGGTCTCACTGACTTACTTTCTGTTCGCGATAACCCTCGTGAAAACCACACAGCTCCAGCAAGTAAGTCTCTCTGGCGGAACATCCTTTCACGATGTACACGGTTTACAACCGAACATTGAGGTTTTGAAATATGTTCATCTGTTTATCATTGTTGAGCAAAGAGATCATTCGACGTTGCTACAAAAGTCCGAGAAACTGACGTAAGAAGAGTCCCGCAATGTTCCATGGCGTGTATTCTTTGAAAATGCTAACTTTTTCTTACAACTTCATTGGACTTCAAATGAAATATTTTTCTTAGGTATCTGCCATTAACAACTGTCCATGAAAAGTCGACATTGATCGTTCGTGTATCTACCTATTCTGCTCTTCTTGAAAGCATGACAAGATGAACATTGGGGCATCTTTTGAATTGAACTTTCAACATCACGAAGCGAAACCTACATTGCTTAGACCATTGTTGCTGATACGTAGTTAAAATGATCATCTTAAGATCCGTTAGAAGAGCACGCGCTGCACAAATCGAAGGCGCATTTGTCATGCTCTAGAACTCTACGTTCATCAGGATGAATAACAACCGCATCCCAAAGAACCTATTCTTCGGCGAACTGGCAGGTGGAAGAAGGAAAGTTGGTTGGCCGCGCCAGCGCTACAGAGACAAATTGAGCATGTCTTAACTCATGGTAAGGCGCTATATAAATCCACACATTATTATTATTATTATTATAAATTGAAGGACGATTTGAGATGGTGCGATGATGGGCCGCTCGAGTTTCAGGAGGCAGTCAGGATCGCCCCCTGTGGCGAGGAATCACTCGCAAGGCATCCGCAGCGCTGGAGGAGGAGCGTCGCCAGCATCGTGCGGCAGCCCGAGAGCGGCGACACAGAGCGGCGGCAACCTCTGTGACAGCCATGGACTCCCAATGCCCCACCTCCTTTAAACTTTGCCGCTCCAGACTGGGTCTGCAGAGCCATCAGAGGACCAATAGGGATGGGAGCGAAACCAATCTTCCTTAAAACAAGGGACAACCGAAAACAAAAAAGAGCTCTACAGCCGACGTCAAACGCGATCTTGCGATGACCAATAGGTTCCTGTACACTTCCCAGAGAGTTGCTGATCTAGTAAGTCGTTTCTGTGATCTAGATGTCGATGGACTCCTGCCTTACAAAGATCATATTTAGAAACGAGTGCTAGATCTGAAAGAATTACTTTAAGAATGCTTTGCCCTGAAAATGTTTAGTTAGTTTACTGTTCGACCTCGATGGCTATAAGTGGAAGGAGTTTTCTACACTGTCAAAATGTTCCATTTTATCATTTTTATTACAGAAAGTCATCGGGTAACTGATATTCGTGCATCAGTCTGTTTGTATGTATTATAAAAGTGGGCATGCCAGTGTGTCCAGCTCGAATCGAATGACATCAATTTTCTATAAATAATTGAAAATCGAGGAGAATAGAAATCGAAGAGGAAAATCCACGATTCATTGCTGTTCTCAGTTTTCGACAGATATATTTCTGTCCAAATTTGGAATTAAAGTTTTATGACGAAAAGTTTCGTCACAGGAAACTGAAAGAAAATTTATTGCTTCCATGGCAACCAATTTACAATATACCACGAAACAACATGAAGCGTACATACTGTAGCTTACATTTGAATGTTGCTAATGTCACCAACTTCAGGGATCCTTGTCAGTTTTTATTCTCATGAATTTATCAACGTTTCGGATTAGACTCGAATTCCATGACAGCAATATGTTCGGGTGATTAGTAAGCAATACATGCAACGATTTTTACTGTTTTCAACTTTCTGTCGTAAACAAACTATCTGCAACTGGTATTACATGACGTCTGAATATTTGACGAAAAATAATGACACGAAAGAGGACTAGTGCATTACTTACTTTCGCCAAGGAGATTACGTTTTACTATCGGTTCGTTAATTAGTAAAATAACTCAAAAAGTTCAATACGGGTCCTAAACAAAATTGAGTGGAAATTCAGGGTTTCATCTAAGGAACGATGCCAAACGTTTTTAAGGTTATCTGTTATCTCGATTTGGAATTGCAACCAGATATAAGTTATATATCGCAAAAAGCACAATAATGATGACGTCAAACTATTGATGACGTCGTCGCATGCGCTCGGCACGCAGTAAGTAGCGCTGAAATGGTCGTTGTCACCAACATTTCCGGACACTGTACCCGAGTTTCAAATCTCGGCATTTCTCGCGAGAACGGACATTTATAAACGTCGTTTAGCTTAAGATTACACCCGAATCACGCGGACCGTTAAGGTGCAAGGAGTACAGTATCGCCGAGCAAGACGTTTGTCACAAAACGCAGATACATGAACGCGGCCGGATCTCAGCATAACTCCCCGGGCGTTCGAGTCACGTGACTGTAAGGCCGAGATTTTAAAACTGGGGTACAGTGTCCGGAAATGTTGGTGACAACGACCATTTCAGCGTAAGTAGCATGTCCTATCTGAGACGAAAGTATAGTCCTGTAGTCGTTATCGCTTCACTAGTTTCAGCAACTAAACTGAACTAAACTTCGTAGTGTCAGACCTGGCTAGCAGCAAAGCTTTGGTTTTAGTGGTGGAGATTAGCACACTCAGAGTGATCTCTACTCCAAAATCTTTTAATAAATAAATGCTTTTGAGTACATATTACACTTTTGTACATAGCCAAGTTTTGGTCTGAAGCCTTTTCAGTAGAAATGCATGCACACGCACACATTTTGAAAAGTCTTTTTCTGCAGCTATCTATCTCTCTGTCTCTCTGTCTCTCTCTCTGTCTCTCTGTCTCTCTCTCTCTCTCTCTCTCTCTCTCTCTCTCTCTCTCTCGCTCGCTCGCTCTCTTCCTCACTCACTCCCTATCTCCGTACGTGCGCGCGCACACGCACACACACAGAGACATAGACAGTGGAACACAAACCATGAATTATTTTAGTATCCCAGGACTTACCTGAAAGCTGACTTATCCACTAAGTCCGTGCTTGACATCTTGCATAGCATTACCTGTCGCAGGGTAGAGATACTTCACGAGCATGACATCATAAATTCATACTGTAATCCAAGAATAAACTGCACATGCGCGTGCAAATGACTGAAGGAGGCAGGTGAGATGTTTGTGTTGAATACCTTGCTTGCAACGTTAGCTGATAGCTGTCCTTGAGTTTCCAATATGTAGATGTTGTTGACATAGTCCGGACAGAAGGAAAACAGGAGGGTTGAGGGCAGCAGACGCAGGTGGAGCGAGAGGTTGTGTTTGTTGACGTGTTTGTTGTTGCTTGTGATATTGACCTGAAGGCACCGATGGTACCATCACCACCACATTCGGCAAAATTTGGAAATAGCCCAGGGATCTACAAAGCAACACTGCAGTTTTGTATGGTGTAATTTGATGGAGTGCGCACTATTGCGAACGCTGCATTTAGAAGGCGTGCGAGCTCAGCCACATGAGCACATATACACGCGGTTTGCATGCCACCACGCACCCACGCACATGCATGTGTATGCTGACATGTGCACACGTACGCTCGTTTGCAAGAACACCGGTTGACACGCACTGTTCAGCACACAGAAAGACACAGGCAGAGAAGAACAGATAGCTAGTGACTGGAGACGAGTACCAACCCGTCCAAGCGAGTGCGCTGACGATGTGATGTTTCCAGAAAACTCTGGGAGGCCGACATGCTTCTGCGGTTGCTGCACATTGCTGTCCACTTGCTTCAGTACATAGAGGAACTGGGTGCGGGGTCGGCCCCCCCCGCACGAATCGTGTTTGCACCAGCCTCAGATCTACGTGCACGCCGAGGTTCGGTCGAGGACTCGGCTCATAATTTGGTGGAGCTGTGATCACGTGACAAGGATTATTTCAGTAGCTGCGGCAGGCCGAGCTGTAGATGCGGTGCTGCTGTTGCCAACGCGCAAGCTCCGGACCGGAGCTGCCCGCCTCGCCGCCGTCTTCCCTCCTCCTGAATTAACATACTGCACTGTTGAGCAGGTTTCTCCACGACATTTGTAAAAAATACGATGCAAAATTATCTTTGCACATTCTCTTTCATTTTTTGAATGCCGTCGAGCACCTGCATGTTGAGAACTTGGTAGGTCGCAGCCATCTGCTGAGGTCGATGGCAACTAATGAAAGGCAGAGAGAGGCTGTGCTCAGTTCAATAAATCAATTGCAGAGATAGCGAGCTGCGCGCCGTTGTGTTTGGAACACTTCGACAAGAAGCTCAGTCACATTGTATCTGTTGCACACTCACAGGAGTATTAGCATATTGCAAAGAGTACGTACGATGGTATTTGAATATCTTAATGATGTTGCCTCGCTTTCGATCTACCTCGTGGTGGTTTGCAAACAAACACATACGCTTGCTTTGTTCCCTGAGTTACCTTGTCTTCGAAAGGATCTATGATTAAAATCAACAGTCACATCTAATCTACGTCTCTTCTTAAACGCGTGGTCGAAAGCTACGTATCTGGCAACAAACAAAACAAACGCGTGTAGTTTCGGTTAGCAAGCGGATAGCTACAACTACGGTCATAGCGTAGTGTTGTCTTCGGTACTTCTGCATTTTTTACGATTTATCTTTAACTGGGGCATGCATTTTTGTCTTTGCAGATGGGTTGAATAGACGTATAGGATTGCCAACGCTCCACGTCACCGTGAATGTCGAAAAGGATGTGGACTACTTACTCCTGCGGAAGGAATTCTCCTTGAAAACAGCAAACTCCACGCCTTCAGCAGAGTGATGCAGTACGTGCTGATTTTCGCGGAGTTGTAGTAGACGCTTACTGTATATGAATAATTTATCTTACAAACATGAGAAAAAGATAGCTGGATTACAATGTGTTCCTACTGGGCATAGGGTGCGGCACGTATCAAGTGATTTTGCTTAAAAAAAATAATCGTATCAAAGCCGGAAAATTGATAGGCAGGCATTTTCCGATGAAATATTAACTGTTGCTTACTCAGTCTTGTTCTTTTCTGTCTTTAAAAATGACTTTCCTCTTTATATCGTCAATAAACAATACATTCTTTTATTCATCGTTCAACGACTTTTTCTATAATCTATCGGCGCTCATCCATTAAATCATTTGTATGAATATTTAAGTATTGCAATAGTTCATACCCCCATCTACGAGAGAAACTAGATCTCTCTCTCTCTCGCGCGCGCGCGCTCTCTTTCTCTCTCTCTCTCTCTCTCTCTCTCTCTCTCTCTCTCTCTCTGTTTCTCTTTGTCTCTCTTTGTCTCTCTCTCTCTTTCTGTTCCTCTTTGTCTCTCTCTCTCTCTTTCTGTTTCTCTTTGTCTCTCTCTTTCTGTTCCTCTTTGTCTCTCTCTTTCTGTTTCTCTTTGTCTCTCTCTTTCTGTTTCTCATTGTCTCTGTCTCTCTCTCTTTGTTTCTCTTTGTCTCTCTCTCTCTCTCTCTTTCTCTCTCTCTGTGTGTGTGTGTGTGTGTGTGTGCGCGCGCGCGCGCGTGTGTGTGTGTGTTCTTGCACATGGGAAACTGCGACTTTCGGTGATATACTCGAAACATAAAGCACTTAACAGCACTGAACTATCTCGATCTGTCATATTTTTCAAAGCTGCCCCTGCATCAGGCTCCTTGTCATTGCCCGAAGCACGCTTGTTGTCAGGGATGGAAACATCATAACTGCGATGCAAGGAGAAAACAAATCCAAGGAAGAGAAATAGTCATCATTTTCCTCGTTTGCTAAACTTTCCTAAGTATACTGACGTCAAAGGTCAGGCGGTATCCTTTTGAATAAAATAACAGCATGTTTCAAAATAGTAATGATACATTTTTTTTTGAAAAGCAGTTATGACTGCGAGAAAGCAGCCAGATAAAAAGGTGGAAAAGATACGACTATTGCAAAACTGCCCGTGGTGTTTTGAAGAGAAGCAGACTGCTTCGGAAAAGGTGCAACTCTACAAACTTATTTGTATATCATAAATGGCACAGAAATGCTGGGAAAACCAATATCGTTTTCGAGTATAACAATCTAGTTTAGATAAAGTGATCGCTTTGCACAAAATGATGTTGCATGGAACACTCCGTCGACAGCTTTTAGTAATTCTACAGAGAAACAGTGTTCTTAAGGCGACCAAAGTCCTCCATTGTACTCCCACTTCCTTCACCGTGGGCTTCCCTTCAGAATTACTCAACAAAAACAGTTGCTTATATTAATGTTTTATTATGGAACCAAATGCTTACACTACTATATCATTGCAGCAGTTATGTCCTAATTACGTAGCATATAGAACACGTATCTTTTAGTTATATACACGTGCATGTAAGTTGAAACTAGCTGCCATTTATCTTGTTGCTTTCATGCCATGTGTCGTTTTTCAGTTTTCTTGTTTCCTAGAGCACGTTTTCTATAATATTTCCATTTGTTTTTCCTCTGATGTTTTGTTGTTTTGATCGGCAAACAACTTCTTACTCAAAGTATTAACTAATGTGTTATGTCTACTGTAATGTACTGCATTCCGTTACATTACGTGGCACTGCACAGCATTTGTTCACTGCTTTCTATTATATTGTGAAGGAACGCGTTATCACTTTGTGTACAGAAATTTTAAATCACAAAGTTTCCAAAATAATTTATACGTTTAGTCCCACCCATGTTCGCAAGATTTCAATTTTGAAAAGCAGCCTACATTCTTGTATGATTGTATTTACCGAAGAAAACAGTTTTGATTTAATTTCATGTTCAAAATGTACTACTGATAAGGAAAATTGTATGTTACATAGAAAGGCTTGTGAATGAAAAAGTACATATCTTATGCATCTACGCGAAAAGGTATAGCGCACATTCAACATAATTTATTGTGACACTATTTTCTCTTACATCTTACTACACTAATGTTCTCGAAACAAGTACACTTCGCTGAGATTTGACAATCATTTTACCGTCACATAGATTATTGGATTGTCTGTTCATGTCAGTTTTACTTTTATTCAAATCAATTTGGGGTTAATATTGTTTGCAAACAGCGATTATTTCCAGTCTCATTTGTGCGCTTTACCACATTTTTCAAAAGTTCAAGCATTCCCCCACACTTTATTTGTAAAAAACATAAGCTAAGAAACACTTAAAATAGTATTTACGCTCCTGTCCTGAAGAATGCTTATCAATCTGTCATTTGTGCTTCAAACTTTCCTTTTCAAAATTTTACATATCTTTATATTTATTTTTTCGCTCAATAAAAATGCACAAGCTCTTGGCTACATTTCACTACATTTCGTTTCTTCATAGTGCTGATTTTACTGCAGTTTAATGTATCCTTTCTTCAGCAGTTGCACAAAATTATGCGTTGAATTTGTGGAACTAAAAAAAAGTATTGCATGATACGATGATAATTTCGAATGTTTTGTCGCAGAAATATTCCAGTATACTCTCTACCCCATTGAGACGAGTGGTTCTTTGCATT
>JAWQFJ010001154.1:167500-172500 GCA_034096865.1 Theodoxus fluviatilis
TGTAACATTGCTTTGTAATAGGTCTTTTGCAAGTTTGTTTCCCAATTTATAGCATGTACACACAGCAGCATTACTGAGCCATACTAACCGTGATCTATCCTCAAATCTCAACTGACATACAATGTGTATTCTGGATGGTAAGTGTGACCCGTTTTCACTAATTCTTAACTCGCAAAAATTAGATTTGAGATATTTGTATTTTCAAAATCTTCAAAATGTTATCTTTCATTTGATATAAATATCAAACTTCTACTCCAAAAACTAAACAAGACATGGTCACTCAAAGAGAGATGGTGTACTGACGGCTATTTTGAAAATCAAGGATCAAAGATTTAACAATTTTATCCGTAGTTTTTCCTTAGCAACGGGCCTTTTAAATGCATGCATCAGCTCAAAATTTGGCAGGTTGGTAGAGAAAATCCATTTCTCGATATAGAATGATAAATAAATGGAAAGCTATTTTATCTTGACAACAAATGATTGTTATTATTTAACTGAAAATGCAAAACGGAGGAAGAGAATGTATAATACCTTAGAATGGGTTGGTGCAATAAAGTACAAATTTTGGTGTTTTTTAAGCTCAAAAGAAACTTTTTAACATTTGCTTATGAAAATTAAGTGTATGTAGGATTTAGTTTTGCCAAAAACGTCAAAATGCACAAAATCCACCCTTATCACCTTTGTCAGCCTCTACTGCGTTTTTGCTGCGTGCGAGTTGAGACTCAGTTCGTCAAAATGGGTCACAATGAGCGACTTTTTTGGAAATTATCTCCCTTGCCGCCGCTTGGCGGCGCGTCGGCTCCAAGGGGCTTGGTTGGTACACAGGACAAGTTCTTTCGCTTAGATTAGACCTGAGTGTTCGAGGTTTTTTAATTGTTTTCTTGCTGTCGCTTTCAAATCTGTTCACAGTACTAGGCTGGCTGGTTTACTTAGATGTGATTTTTTTTAATGCGTGCTAGCTGATATTAGGTTTAGAGCTTGAATTTTCAATGATATTACGCTTACAACTCCAGTGTTCGAACCAATGAAAACCACGGAAAGAGATGGCCGTTTCGTTCCTTGCATCTCATTGGCCAGCTTGTCATGAGGTCAGCCCGTGATCACGCGCTGACCTCATGACAGTTGTAAGCGAAAAAGCGAGTTGTAAGCGTAGATGTGATTTTTTAATGCGTGCTAACTGATATTAGGTTTAAAGCTTGAATTTTCAATGATATTACGCTTACAACTCACTTTTTCGCTTACAACTGTCATGAGGTCAGCGCGTGATCACGGGCTGACCTCATGACAAGCTGGCCAATGAGATGCAAGGAACGAAACGGCCATCTCTTTCCGTGGTTTTCATTGGTTCGAACACTGGAGTTGTAAGCGTAATATCATTGAAAATTCAAGCTCTAAACCTAATATCAGCTAGCACGCATTTAAAAAAATCACATCTAAGTAAACCAGCCAGCCTAGTACTGTGAACAGATTTGAAAGCGACAGCAAGAAAACAATTAAAAAACCTCGAACACTCAGGTCTAATCTAAGCGAAAGAACTTGTCCTGTGTACCAACCAAGCCCCTTGGAGCCGACGCGCCGCCAAGCGGCGGCAAGGGAGATAATTTCCAAAAAAAGTCGCTCATTGGGATGTGCCCATGGACTTACACGTGCACGTCCAGAACCCTCCCAGGCAGCTTTGCCGCCGCTGATCCTGTCGGCGGTGCGCACACACTTCTCCACATCTGTGACAGTGACACTTTCTCATTTGCGCTTCCTCTGGGATATATGGACTGCTATTGAGTGTAGTATGGGGGGGGGGGGGGTGGGGGGGGGGAGAGTTGGTCTTTTTGGCTTTAGGTGCGGACTTATCTCTTATGTCTGTGTGCAGCTGCGTGAGTCGCGTGAGTGATGTACATAGGGAAATGTCCATATGTTTTGTTTTGTATAAACGGCATGTTAGGGTGTGCAAGTGATGCGTGTGTTTGGCTTCTTGTTTTGTTTCTTTTAGCCTTCATCACTTAGTTTTCCTCGTTTTTTAATGATGTTACATGGCGGAATAAATTACTGTGAACTGTGAACTGTGAACTTCTTTGATGTATAATGAAAATATCTTGTCTTTCAGTCATTCATCTTGGAAGCCATGAGTGGGAAAAGAGACTAAATCAAAGCGTAGGACATTAATTAAACAAAAAGTATATTATGATAACCTTTTCAGTGGCAAACCATTTTAAACTAGACAGCACTCTGAGAGCGCAAACCTCCGCCAAGGCAGCCACAGCAGTGGGGGTATCACAGCGGAACATCGCAAGTGGTGAACGTAGCAGACGACATTCAAACCCGCTCGCTCGCGCTCCCCCGCAGCTGTCATATCACGTGATTCTAGGGAGAGGCTAAAAATAGGCTACTTTGCAGCTACAACACTGTGGTGGGTTTTGGCCTAGATTATTAACATTTCTTTCTTGTTGTAATGCCAAAACGATATTTCAGATAACCTAAAGAAATTTCTAATGGATTGTTCTTTGAATGAAACCCTGACCTGCACCAAATTCCCTCTGAATCCGTTTGGAATTTTTAAAAGTTATTTAGCGTAATAACAAAATAATCGACTACAAAATATAGCCTTTTTGGAGGAGGTAATGAACACGGCGGATTGTTTTATTGGGCAATAAGGAAACATTTGTTTGGAATGCATTCGTGAGGCAAAATAGAAAGAGATTGAAGGGACATGATAAGAGCCTGGGTATCGAGAAAGGACAAGAGAAACGTATGTTCAGAAGGATGATTCGAGAGGGAAGCCCAGTCAATTATCACGACGAAATGGCAGAGAAGGGGAGAAGCAAACTTAAAAAGAAAAGTATGTCTGGTTTCTCCGGGGAATAGATCTACAAGTGTATTGCCTGTATGTGGATGGCGTAACCAGAAAAACCTTAACATTTTTTTAAATTAGCTCTAATGTGACCAGAATCGCAGAATGACTGCTTCATGTCACATATGGTTTGTACTGAAGAAGGAAGTCAGTACATTTGTCGCTTACGTTTGCTACTGCCTCGACAGAGAACAAAAGGAGACGTTCAAAACAGCTGCAATGAACTGAGGGACTACTGTGATATGTCATATGAAATTTTATGCATGACATATCACGTCAGAATTCGACTGGTCTTGTCATAATTCCTCGACTAGTATAAATGAGTATAGACTGAGACAACGCCACAGCCAAAAGCCTTTGTGGTGTATCTCGATGCGCAGTTTTAGTGTAGCCTAAGAATCTAGCTCATACTTAATGTTGCTAAGTCATGCATACGGACCTGGTACCCTCCTGATCCTTGTCCTGTTTCATATGTGTCAAGTATCCCAAATAAGCCCATTCTTCACTTCTCAGCGTGCTCCACCTGTGGGTTGGGGTAAAGAATAGACTCACCGCGTCTCCCTTCGCAATTCGTAAGAGGCGAATAAATAGGGACATCGTGACCTGATTTGCGTTTAAACTATTCTAGCAACTTTCGTGCTCAATTGCTTTACATAGCCTATAAAGGTTGATAGGCCGTAAAACACCATCCACCCATCCTTCCTTCCATCCTTCCATCCCATCCCATCCCATTCCATTCCATCCCATCCCATCCCATCCCATCCCATCCACCCATACATCCATCCATCCATCCACCCATCCACCCATCCATCCCTCCATTCATCCATCCATCCATCCATCAATCCATCCATCCATCCATCCATCCTTCCATCCATCCATCCATCCATCCATCCATCCTTCCATCCTTCCATACCATCCCATCCCATCCCATCCCATCCATCCATCTATCCATCCATCCATCCATCATTCCATCCATCCTTTCTTCCTTCCTTCCATCCATCCTTCCATCCATCCATCCATCCATTCATCCATCCATCCATCCATCCGTCCATCCATCCATCCACCCATCCATCCACCCATCCAACCATCCACCCATCCTTCCATTCCATCCCATCCCATCCCATCCCATCCCATCCCATCCCATCCCATCCCATCCCATCCCATCCATCCATCCATCCATCCATCCATCCTTTCATCCATCCATCCACCCCATCCATCTTGTCATGCTTGTATTTTACAGCTGACAGTTAATCAAACGCTGCTGTACTGGCCGTCTAAGATTATCATTCATATCTGTGATTACATGTTGCATCTTAGAAGCCTGTGTTTTCTGTTTACTTTCCTGATTAACAAATGTCTTTTTTATATACATGATACTGATATTAAATCGAGATCTTGATGTGAAAAGACAACCATTTGCAAGGACGTGTAGCGAACGGAAGATGTCTTCTTAAAGAACCCAGCCTTATGTTCTATGTCTTGTGTGTCCAGATAATGCAATCTAGACACTTAAAGTCAAACGTAAGCGTGTCACAAATGCAGTTCTACCAGCCTGTGAATTTTCCGCTGCTTGGCCAACCTTGGTGCTTCAAGTTGACAGTTTGATGGTTTCCTGTGATGAGGAAGTGGGTTTAGTCTCAAGGCTGATAACGAGAAAGCCATGATAGCACAGAACACGCATTTGTAGCTGAAATCTCCGTGTGACCTTGTTTATACATATTGTATCACATTCTGTTGTTAAATAGGTCAGCTATCACAGCATCCACTCATTAAAACTTTCGTAGAAATCTATCAGGGTTTGAGCACAGAACCCCTCAACAATAGACTAAAGTTTGAATATGATTAATTCAATCTTTTGTAATGTCCCCAACCTCTTGCGCGATTTGTTATGTTTTAACTTCATTTACACAAATATACACATATACAAAGTGAAACGTTATTAAAAATGTGTAATATAGGTATATTACGACTGACATGAAAAAGCTTGAGAGAGAGAGAGAGAGAGAGAGTATGTAAGAGAGAGAGAGAAAGAGAGTGTATGTAAGAGAGAGAGAGAGTGTGTATGTAAGAGAGAGAAAGGGAAAGAGAGTGTGTGTAAGAGAGAGAGAGACAGACAGAGAGAGACAGAGAGAGAGACAGAGAGAGACAGAGAGAG
>JAWQFJ010001154.1:177500-190000 GCA_034096865.1 Theodoxus fluviatilis
TTCTACTCCTCTGCTGAAGAAAAACGTTCTACTCAAATTTTACGACTACTTATGGAGATCACCGGGTTTCAGAACATAACACCCAAACGGTTCTTCAGAAGTCTGTAAAATGCACGAGCACAAGCGCGCTCGAACACACACACATATACAGAGAGAGAGAGAGAGAGAGAGAGAGAGAGAAATCGCGACAGACTCAATTAGCCCCATGTAAATGACTCACCGTTCATGTATATGACGGTGGTACTAATAATAAAAGGAAGAGTAAAAGGTATCCATGGTCGCATGGATTTGATAAAGTCTGAATAGCAACTAAAGAGCTTGTCCAACTTGCCCTTGAATATGATTGACTGAGAAGAAGACGATGACGAGGACGGAGACGAGGAGGAGGAGGAGGAGGAGGAGGAGGAGGAGGAGGAGGAGGAGGAGGAGGAGGAGGAGGAGGAGGAGGAGGAGGAGGAGGGAGGAGGAGGAGGGAGGAGGAGGAGGGAGGAGGAGGGAGGAGGGAGGGAGGGAGGAGGGGAGGAGGAGGGAGGGAGGGAGGGAGGGAGGAGGAGGAGGAGGAGGAGGAGGAGGAGGAGGAGGAGGGGGAGGAGGAGGAGGAGGAGGAGGAGGAGGAGGAGGAGGAGGAGGAGGAGGAGGAGGAGGAGGAGGACGTAGGAGGAGGAGGACGGAGGAGGGAGGAGGACGGAGGAGAGAGGAGGGAGGAGGAGGAGGAGGAGACGGTGGAGAAGACGTAGAAGGAGGATGAGGAGCAGAGGGAGCAGAGGGAGAAGAAGGATGATAAAAGTAATCAAATCCATTTTTATCAAACATGCCCCTTTACACGCATTATTGCTTTTTTGTTTGCTCTGAAATGTTGGGATTTATTGTTAAAACGGTTCTAATTCTGCTTTCCTTTTGTGATTACGATCAAATGCCGAATATGTTTTAAATATACACGATTAACTATGTTGTATGCCGAAGTTTCTTCGCAAAATTCTCCTTGGGAGTGATGTGAAAAGATTTAACTAACTTTTTGACAGATTAGGATTACAAATTGATCACATGTGCACACTGCACTCTCACTGTGAAAATTCTCGCAAAGTCTTTACCCCATCTCATGCAAATATTATTGTAATGTTAACCCAAATATATTTTCTACAATAGACTGAACATACGTCAGTGTTTCATGTGTTGCAGCAGTGTTTGAACACGTCAAATATATTATGCAAGAGCTTCGACGTTTGCAGCCTTGTTGAACTTGTAACTCGTTAATGATATGGTAAGGATTCTGGCTAAATTGAAATATTCATTCCCCCACATCTGGGCATGTAATTGATATGGTAAGGATTCTGGCTAAATTGAAATATTCATTCCCCCACATCTGAGCATGTAATTGATATGGTAAGGATTCTGGCTAAATTGAAATATTCATTCCCCCACATCTGGGCATGTAATTGATATGGTAGGGATTCTGGCTAAATTGAAATATTCATTCCCCCACATCTGGGCATGTAATTGATATGGTAAGGATTCTGGCTAAATTGAAATATTCATTCCCCCACATCTGGGCATGTAATTGATATGGTAGGGATTCTGGCTAAATTGAAATATTCATTCCCCCACATCTGGGCATGTAATTGATATGGTAAGGATACTGGCTAAATTGAAATATTCATTCCCCCACATCTGGGCATGTAATTGATATGGTAGGGATTCTGGCTAAATTGAAATATTCATTCCCCCACATCTGGGCATGTAATTGATATGGTAGGGATTCTGGCTAAATTGAAATATTCATTCCCCCACATCTGGGCATGTAATTGATATGGTAAGGATTCTGGCTAAATTGAAATATTCATTCCCCCACATCTGGGCATGTAATTGATATGGTTGGGATTCTGGCTAAATTGAAATATTCATTCCCCCACATCTGGGCATGTAATTGGTCATACTGTTACAAAATGTTAGCAAGAATCTCCGTGATGTACCTAAATCTACGCGGACTGTGCGTTTTATGATTTGATTCAGCTAAACAAACGAAATGGTTTTGACGAGACTTTATTGTATTGCTAATAAAAACGGGTTCTGCAGACTTTTCCTTGAGTTTATCGAAGGAAATCGTTCCATTTGTACAAAACAAAATGCAATGATCATTCACAATCAAAGACGATGTATATACTTGCAAAAGCTCATGTGAACCTGCGCTGCGATGAGATCTAAATGAAAGGGTAATACTTAACCCTTCGTATTCATATTTACTCCGCAGATGATTCCGTTGTTTGGTTTTCAAATGTTTTCCCGGCTAATTTTGAACACGTTTTGAACTTCCTGTTCATCGAATATACAAGTGAAGATTTCAGTTGGTTTAGAGTCCTCGAAAGATAATTTTGAACCGAAGGATTTACAGGGTACACAGTTTAGACAAGTATGGAAAGGTCTACCCTGGGGAGTTTGGTAGAGATAATACATGTAATCCACGTGAGGCAGTAGTTATAACAAGTTTTTATAGCTGTGTGTGTGACCTGTCACAAAAAGAAATGTTGGGAATTACATGCAGGGGATATGACGAAACGCAACAAACGGCGAACAATTTGCATATGATCATATGACGATGAGCAGAATTCATTTATTGGAGAAAAAAGTAGAGCGATGCGTCATCAGGGACCGGCACAAAAATCGTGCACTCAAGCTTTTCAATCTGCTGTCTTCATTACTCTTCAAATTTCACATCGAATTTTGTCAACGAGCCAATTTAGATTGTCGTAGCAACACAAACAAACAACAATCTATAGACACATTTCATGTAAAAAAAAATACACACAGCCATTACATTTCCACCTCTAAATTGTACTTGCACTGTAATGTTGTGTAATACGCTGCAACATATTATGCAATGTTGTACCGTGGTATTACGGGCAGTGCAGCATAAAACAGGTCTGAAATGTGAACTTCAACCACAAAATGAGACGGTTGTTCACTTTAGAATAATCTCAGCTATGCATAATATTGTCGTATAAAGAGAAGAAATGTTTCTCTCCAACGAGAGAAAAAGCTTGTGAATAGGATAAATAGTGAGAAAGTACTAAGTTACTGAAGATTGGTACCTACTAGTATGACGTTGCCAAAAATGGATCTGAAAGTTAAGTCGATGCGTTTAAGGCAAAGCAGTGTTGTCATCACGGTGGCCATTTTGATATGTGTAAACATGTATTGGCTTGGGTGGCCATTTTGATATGTGTAAACATGTATTGGCTTGGGTGGCCATTTTGATATGTGTAAACATGTATTGGCTTGGATGACCATTTTGACAGCTGCCGATGGAAAGCTCAGGTATACACGGTGTTGCGATATAAATGAATGGATATAGGTTCCAAAATCTATCAAAATTTCAATTCGGATATACTCTCTCTCTCTCTCTCTCTGTCTCTCTCTCTCTCTCTCTCTCTCTCTCTCTCTCTCTCTCTCTCTCTCTGTGTGTGTGTGTGCGCGCGCGCGCGCGCGCGTGTGTGTGTGTGTGTGTGTGTCTGTGTATACACACACATACATGTAAGGGGGCACTCGTAGATGCACATGCACGCGCACATACAAACACACATACTCTCTCTCGCGCACACACACACACACACACACACACACACACACACAGAGTACTAATGAATACTACAAATTAATACCGACTTTCAGCAAAGGTGCTACTCTGCTGTATTTATTAATACCTAGCATGAAATAAAAATGAACGTTTGTCTTGATCAGCAGACATTATTTTCTTGTTGGCGTGGTCTCCCCCCCCCCCCCCCATTAGTTTCTATGGGATGCTTCCCAATGACGAAATAAAGTAATTTACTCATTTGTACAGTGAGTAGACTCATGAAGATTAATAAATGGAAGGGGGGGGGGGTGTTCCTCTGTTCTGGCCGAAAGTTTAACAAGATACATTTCTGTTTTCATATATTTCATTTTCAAATGATTTGTGGATAAGTAACTGCGTGGATATAATGAAACAGTCGTGTGTTTTTTCAAATCCCCAACAACCCAGTAATCAGGGCTGACACGAGAGCCTCGAGCAGTAGGTACTGTTTATTGATATTTGATGGTTTGCAATCTTGGTATAGCTTTCATTGTTTTACGAAGAAAGTGTTTAGAAAAAATCATTTAAATGATATTTGTTCTAGTTTTACTCAACAACAAAAACATCAAAACGGAATATTAAAAGAATTGAAATTAATTTTTTTATAAGTAAGTATAATCAGGAAAATGTGTGTTTGACCATGCAGTATCGACATACATGTAGTATATTTGGAGTTATTCTTGTGTAGATTTCAGCTCCGAGCATTCCTGAGTGCTCATGAAATTACAAGAGATAATCTCGTACTGTCACAATTAGACATTCTGAAACAGTATCTCTGTACCATCCTAAGTTGTAGTCAAAGTAACGTTCGCGTTCCATGCACATCTCTCAGGTTCTAAAATAGACAAGTACGTAACTTGCATGTACTTTATGCGACGAGCAATGATTGTAACTAATTATTTTCTGAAAAGCATACTGACTTTTTTTAGGAGCAAAAACAAAACACCACTCCGCGCAGTTAGAGGTATTAAGGTACAGACAACAAAAAGGACTCTATTTATGAAGCAAAAATATGAGTCAAACAATGTAAAGCCTTACGTCATGCTTTCAAACGTCGCATCTACCTATTACCTAACATCTATCACATATACGCTTTGCTGACATTAATGTAGATGCAGCTGTTTATGATCATTTAAGTTGTCAGTTTTTAAAAAAAGCTATCGATCCAAAATAATGAACTTTGAATCGCGTAAGTTGCAGCAGTTGGGTGTGTATTCAGTCTGAAAGAATGGGTATTAGTTCGAAATTTGCTATGAATTTACTCCATCCGGAGTTACAGTCATATATGCCTGTACTTTATGTCGAGTAATGACTGACAGAACTGCGAAGGATCTGAAACCTTTTTCCACCTGAGCCAACTAATCACTACAATATATCTTGCCACTTGGACTAATTTGTGCGAGTGATGTACCAACTACAGAGCGAACAAGATCTCAAAACCGCCTATAAAAAGTATAGCCTTTGTTTCCAACAAGCACATGGATATCCTTATCTGGTGATAACAAGCACATAGATATTCTTATATGCTGCCAACATTAGAGGCCAATAACGAGGGTTTCCGGGTAAAGGAAGCCGCATTTTACGTCATCTTTTCTGTTTGAAGATAGTTTTAGAATCTTTGGTAGCGAAAAAAACATCCGAAAATATTGCACCACAGTTATTACAGACTGCCAAATCATATGTCAATCACTCCGATATGCGAGGGAGAGAAAGCATTACTTACCAGTAGTTGTCTTCTGCATCACTGGATGCAAATGCTGTGAACTTCGTTGTTCGACTTTGATCGGCCCTTCGTCGGCTATTCGATGAGAGCGATGACATCTTAGTAATGATTCCAGACGACCACCCCTAATGAATCGTCATGCTAGGTCTGACCTTTGAGAACCAATACGTGATTTCTGTGTGTTGGAGATGTATGGAGAGACGGATACAGCTAGCTACCTGGTACTCCGTCTTTGCGCACCTGAGGCCCTCCCGATTCTCTCATTATCGTCCTACTTTCCTGAGAGAGACGTGATTTGGTCCGGAACTTAGATGTCTCCAGCATCGGATCAAAGAATGCATACCAGGATGTCCAGATTCCCAGCCCTACAATGTACAGATATTGATTTAACAATAAAATCAATATCACCTACGGCATACAAAGATTCCTGAGTATGAACGCTTGTCACGTATTCGCAACACTTGTGAAAATTAAATCTCAGATGATGAGTTCGCGAACTTCTCCACTGAAATTATCACATAAGGTGTCCTCTTTAGATCGAATATTATTTTCTTGCTTCTTTTTCCAGAAAGAGTTTGCAAAGTTGAGCAATAAACGGGTTTCTATGAATTCTTGGACGAAATCATCCCCAAAAATACAAAACTTTGAACTGGTTTCTCGTTCAACTCAAGCAGAATGCAATGCATCTCAAAATCATGCTAACTCATCGATCATTTGATTCATGTAGTTTGAATGCTTTATATCTCTTTCAGTTCATTTCTGTCAGAATAGTTCGCAGTCCTTAACCAATTTGCAAACACCTTTCCTCACAGGTTGATCCTTCTTCGAAAACATCGCCATATGGTACTGACATTTTTAATGCATATATTAGCATAATTATTTTGATCCTGTTGCCGAACGTATTGGCAGTCGTTGTCTTTCCCCTTGGGGAAATGAATCAGGAGAAAGTTTTATATGAAGTATCAGTGATGGAGAAATATAGTCAGTTCATGCAAATTCATCCAAATCCATTATTCCTTTGTTTATAAACGAGGGGATAAGTTGGAAGTCGTCAATGGATTCAGATTTGACACAACCTTGAGGCGACCCTAACTGACCAGTACCCGTTATATTTCGTTCAAGGACAGGAGCCTGAAGCTGCTGACGACTTGGGCTGACGCAAGGGAAGGTGGGGTGATGTGTGCACTTCCATGGTTAACTCCACCCCATAGACTGCAAGCCACACCTCCAAGAAGGCTTCATTATTATAAACCGTACCAGCAGACTGTCACTAGGTCCTCCTCCTCGCTCCCGATCACCGCAGACTCCAGTCCAAGGATGAAATCAGCCCCAGGGTCGTAGAGCTCGCTAGCTGCACGGCCGTCCATCAATCGGAATCGCAGCGGGCGGATCATGTCTCCCTGCGTCCTGATTCAGTTTAGTGTGGCTGCTGCTGCAGCAGATCGATAGGGTGCCTAGTACGTGGGCGGCTGTGGCAGGCTGGCCAGACTCGATCAGGGCGCAGGGGCGGCACATGGCCGCCGCCACCATGCTCGCTACGTGGCCGCTCGGCTGGAGCAAGACCGCCATGGCGTTCGACCCAGAGAACTCCAGTTGCCCCTGGCAACGACCGCAGCCGCCTCCCTGGCGTGGGCAGGCAGGAAGGATCAATGGCGAGCTGCCTCATCAATGGCGGCCACGCCTGGTGCTGGCCCAGCGCCACAGACCCGCCCTTCTCAATGGACAGACAGGCTGCTGACTCTGCCTGGCCTGCTTTGCATCGAGCCTGCTGGTCAGCAGAATTTATCCTTGCCTGTCTGCCTGCCTGCCTGCCTGCCTGCCTAGGTGGGTGGATTGGTGGCTAGCTCGAGTGGACTGCCAGCCTCTGCCGGCCGTGTCCAATGTGCCTGACCTGACGAGCTGCAGCCCAATACTGGTGCTGCTGTAATTGCAAAGACAAAATGGAGAAATCAAATGGAAGTTGATGATGAGAATGATAGCAAGGACGACAACAAGGATGACAGAGAGGACGACAATGATGATGATGATGATGGTGGTGGTGGTAGTGGTGGTGGTCGTAGTTATTATGCTGCCGCTGCTGCTCCGATAATGATGATGGTGAGACGAAGAAGAAGAAAAATACTGTAGGGGTGATAGTGGTTGACATATTGTAGCAATGGACGCAGTGGTGAATTGCATCTAGGAGTGGCATCAAATGCTATTGTTGACGTTTGATGCCGATATTGCTGCTGCTACTGCTGCTGCTGCAATTGTTGCTATTGTTGCTGCGTCTAGTGGTGGTGGTGGTGGTGGTGGTGGTGCTGGTGCTGGTGGTGGTGGTGGTGGACGTAGTTTATGATGACGGCAATGAATGTATTGGAAGTAAGGGTGGTGTAGTTGAGGCATATTACGCGCATAAAGTATATTGTTCATGGTAGTCCTGATGGTGCGGTGGGGAAGAAAATGTACAGTATGACTATTTCTCACGCATACACGAGAAAACAACTTCTGATGGTTGTACTGACTTTTAACACTCGTTTTGCTGCAAGTCTGTCAAGAAGAAGAAGAAGAAGAAGAAGAAGAAGAAGAAGAAGAAGGAAGAAGAAAAAGTAGAAGAAGAAGGAGGAGGAGGACGGAGGAGGAGGAGGAGGAGGAGGAGGAGGAGGAGGAGGAGGAGGAGGAGGAGGAGGAGGAAAGGAGGGGGGAGGAGGAGGAGGAGGGGGAGGAGGAGGAGGAGGGGGAGGGGGAGGGGGAGGGGGAGGAGGAGGAGGAGGGGGAGGGGGAGGAGGAGGAGGAGGAGGAGGAGGGGGAGGAGGAGGAGGAGGAGGAGGAGGAGGAGGAGGAGGAGGAGGAGGAGGAGGAGGAGGAGGAGGAGGAGGAGGAGGAGGAGGAGGAGGAGGAGGAGGAGGAGGAGGAGGAGGAGGAGGAGGAGGAGGAGGAGGAGGAGGAGGAGGAGGAGGAGGAGGAAAACAATAAGTAAAGTTTTCAAAACTAGTGACACCAAAGTCATCACTTCTTCCAATAATTGTACCTGAACGCTCAGTCAGTTTTACATATCCAATATAATGTAATGCTTCAGACAAAACGAAATTTCCAGAGCGGAGAAAAAGAACAGCTACGCCTTTCTACGCCAGTGCAAACACGCGTTTGCAAACTCCACAGCGGACACAGTGCCTTGGTGGAAACAGCTCCTGGTTGGAATCCTGCCAAAACTCTGCTGATTCCCTGGAGAAATAATTAATAACCCGGACGCAGGGTCGCGATTAAGCTTCACGTGACCACACCATTCATTTGCGACCCCGTGGCCTGTCATCAGCACAGGGAGATTATCGATTTTCTAGCTCTATCGATCCAAGCCGGGTGACTGCAGAAAGCAAACACGGGGACCAACCTTGGTGACCAGCTGCGTATTTCAACAGGAAAAAACCCACAATGTTTGCATGTATACGCGTTCGCAGTTTTACACTAAAGTCTACTTTAAAGTGATGTCCCCTCAGTGTCTATTGAACAATGCAATGCAGTCTGTTTTGCACTGCAGTTTCAAACATAGGCTTTGTGTAGTCCCTGTAAGGAAGTCCGAAGCAACATTTTCGAGTGTAGCAATGCAAATACGACTCATAAATAATGGTGGGTATATCTAATGGCACACGCGCCACCGTCACTGGACACACAATTTATGTCAACGATGAAAGGAAACTAAAATTGCATTCATAATGACAAAGATAAAATATTTTATTTGCCATCCAAATATTACACTAAAACGCAGTTTTGTATTTCTCGTTAAAAACGATAATGTCCAAATGATAAAAGAAAAAAACAACTAGTATAAATTTTATACCTTTTTGGCCCAATGTCGATGTCATCTGAAATAATCCCTCTAAACGTGTTCTACTTCCATTCATTTTCGTACAGAACACACGGTTTGGTTCCTCTTGCTTCGTTCATCGATAGCCTGTCCAATCGCTTGCTGTCATTCGTCCATTCACTTCTTTCCCCATCGGTTGTTGCTTCATTCATTCAGTGTCTCTTGCCCATTCATCCCTGAGTTCATTCACACGCTGCACTGTTCTCCATTCATGAAGCTAGAGCCGCATGTAGCGAGCCTGTCCTGTCGGCTGTGTAGCCATAGAAACGCCCGGCAAGCCTGCGGAAAGAGCCACCGTGTTCCTGGCTGACTCAGCGTTGCACACTCCAATAAATCACACGCTTTTGAAACGTCACTGTTGTGTGCTCGGGAGATTCAGTAAACTGCGAAAGAAGTATATTACTCTTTTTTTAAACGCGTGCAGAATTCCGTGCACACGTGCGGGTTTTTGGCTGGATGTCCAAAGGTTCTCAAATGAAGGGTGATCAAGTGGACATTGAACGCTAAGCAATATTTTTGTCAATACGTATGTTAGTATGTTAGCACTGCTTTGGAGATAGAAAGATATATATATATATATATATATATATATATATATATATATATATATATATATAGAGAGAGAGAGAGAGAGAGAGAGAGAGACAGAGAGAGAGAGAGAGAGAGCGTGGACAGTTGTTTCCGATGCATACTCCAGAGTTTCAAGGCCGTGGTCAAAATTGAGGTAACATCGACTACTCCACATGTTCTTCTTCTCTCTGTAACACAATAATGAATACGACTAATGCAGACCATGCAAATGTTCCCATCTGGTTAAATAAAGTTCATATGATACTTTTGCTGCATTACTCCTGGCGATTCAAGCTTTTGTAACGAGGAACCATGCAAACCGATCTGAAAGAGAAGTAGTGCTCTTTATTACAAGTTGGTGAAATCAGTCACGCTACTGAAAGTTATTGTCAATGGTAAAGTTGCAAGTGATGTATTAATGTCTACAACTAACGGCGTTGTTTCAGTTGCGAGTGATTCAGAATTTTCTCGACCAGGTTGACGGGTTATCAAGCAGGTTTGCAACCATACATTGAAAGTAACACAGACATTTACAGACAAACGGTGAATGACTGAGACAATATAATATATGTTCTCTTCACTCAAATGGATATGTCACTCTCGTTCATATTTCTAATTCCATTTTTTAAAAGTTACGGAATAGACATCAAAGCAGTAAGTAAAATCTTACTTTCGGGGAAGCTTTAGAAAATTAATACTCGTGGATATTTTACCGCGGAGCTCTACTGTTAATGATAGATAATGACGTCTTCTCTTTTTCGTGGCACAGCAAACGCGGATACTTGTACTTTCTTTATCAGTATACATTGCATCATATCTTTCTAGAGTGTGGTCCCCCTGTGGGTTGGGGGTTTCAAACATTGAACCACCGCGTCTCAATACGCGATTCGTAAGAGGCGAATGACTAGAGTCACCGTGACTTCATTTGCGTTTACTCTGAACTGTTTCAGGGATTTTCGTGCTTAACGGCCTTACATCACCTACAAAGGCTAATAGGCCGTAAAACACTATCCATCCATTCATCTAGATTGTGGTACTTCACCGCTTTCTTCCAGGCATGTAGGAATAGGTAGATGTGTCTCAATGATTCAAGCATAATCGTTTACAAAGATGGAAACTACTGGACAATGATCAGACGCAATTTACTCTGGGGAAGTGTGAAATGCTAGCCACACAAAAACTGAATTTTGATCATAGACAAACTCGGCCATAAGGGACCATCGTCATTTCGTATTGTATTTCGAGTTGCTTTGAAAACTACAACTTAAACTCTCGGGAAATAAGTTTAAAATCGCATGCGACTGTATTTTCCAGCACACATCACTTCATTCTAAACCCTATTTCCGACATAACCTTTACATTTCCTATTCTTCAGCGCTTCTCAAAACACAAACTCTTCATTGCACTTTACCACAATTTCAAGGAAAGATGCTTTCCATCGCAATCATCGATCATGAGACATCTACAGAGTCCCTGCTGTCTTGTCCATTCCCACGGCGCGATACAGCGAACGAAGATGCTTGGTGGTGGCCCATACGGCCTCAGGGGAGACAGCTCCCTGACCTTGACCTTTCCCGGTTGAGATGATGTCTGCTAGAGCTCGCCAGTTTACCCGGCGTCGGCCCTCATTGCTGTCTGAACAGTGTTCCCGGCACAGATGTTGGGTGTGTGAAATACTTGATTTGCACTGCGCTGTTTCACGGCGTCGAGAGCCAATAACTGCATGGACGCGTTTCAAACGCCGGTTTGTGATTTGCACCGGTCTATCACACCACCTGCATGCGACAATGTGGTAGTCGGCTTAGCCCAAGAAGTGCACAGGCAAGGTGTTGGTACTAACAAAGCGGCGTGCGAACTCATTGAGGAGGTCGTGTATGGTGGCCTCTTTATCTCGGTCAAGAGAACATCCGTTGGCCTGAGCATCAGAACCTTTCGAAGACGCTGCCTTTGTTGATGGCCATGTTGCGCTGGCAGCATTGATGACGACGGTCGAAGACTGAGTAGTGAAAGCAAGGAGAGTCAAACGAACTTTGCGACCTCATCTTCATTGGGGTCAGGCCTTTTTTGGTACAGGTGCAGGTTCAAGGGAGTCCATTCAGTAACAAGGACATGGGTTACGATGACTGCGACGTGCGTTGCAGTTAGGTGTCTGTTCAGCCCACTCTCTGCTGTAAAGCCATGGCGATGTTTTTCTTTCCTCTGCGAACGGAGGAAAGTAAACAGTTCATGAACACTCCACTACGCCGTTGATGAAACTAGGGAGACATTGCACTGTAAGCTGCGATGCTTCTTGGCAGTGGCTTGCCCATACGTCGTCTGCCGCAGGAACCTGCTATAAACTCTACTTGCTTTCAGACTGGCTGTCTCCCTACCTGTCTGTCTGCCTGTCCGTCTCCCAGTCTGCCTTATGTGTCTGTATGTGCAGTTTTCTTTGTCTTCATCTATCACACTCTTGTGGAAGAGACTGTAAAGTAGTGATTTGTCAACCATATCTCCTTATCTTTTCCAGAGATATGTAGGCCTACTTGAATGTACAGTCATGCGTTCGATGGAACTGCCAGCTCTCTGAATTCTTTTTGTCCTCTTGGCGTGAAGCAGGAGGCCAAAGAGAGTGCATCCATTTTTCTTTTGTATATTAACACAGTGGTGGGCTATGTCAGAGCACACGGAAAGCATGGTGTCCAGATTATACTAGGCACGTGTGTGTGTGTGTGAGTGTGTGTGTGTGTGTGTGTGTGTGTGTGTGTGTGTGT
>JAWQFJ010001154.1:195000-197500 GCA_034096865.1 Theodoxus fluviatilis
AGTGTTTGACTGTAGTTGGCCTCATTGGAAAGTCTCCAGGTGCTTTCCATGGTGGAAGTTTGGGCGAGGAATCGCAGCGCATACGTTAGCTGACTCCGCAGTCGTCCTAAGTTGCAGCAATTTATTTCAAGAAAACCTTGTGCACTTCCGTCTTTTAGGATCTTATGACAGGCATGTACATTGAAATTCACTCGTCCTGGCTGCAGTACATTACTATGTCATGGTGACAACGACAGCTTTCTTCTAGAATTACGAACGGTGAGCGGACTGTCTTAAGTCCCTGAATGACACTTTTTCCTCATCAAAGGCTTTTTGTTTATTACTTGCCCACTTTCTATGCCCACAGTTCCAAATGGGGCGTATCCATGCCCCGTGGCTGTTGCTGCAGTAATATCCACACATATCTTGATGACGTCTTTTTGAAATCCTCGAAATTGGCTGTTCTTGGGAGAATCCTTTCCACGTGATCTTGTGAGCCTCACTTCGGTGTCTGCCATTTGGTGTTGGTGGTTTTCTTATGGTACATAAACTCCATCTGCTGATGGTTGTCAGAAAGGTGAAGTTTCTGCCGACTCTCTGCCTTCACCCACCTGCGTCTAATGAGCTATCAGTGGAAGTCTTCACTCAGGTCTTGGTCCTCAATGTGGTTTCCGTTGACTGCAAGCTTCCGCCACAGAGATGAAAATTCATCCGAGTCCGTGCAAAACAGAGCGCTAACACGTCCTCTGGTTAACGCTCCTCCACGGGAATGTTTCCGCATCAAAGCAAAGTTTTTCCCAGCTGCTGACGCAGACCCCTCGTCCAACCGTCCTTCCTCCGTCAGCATCTCGGCTCAAGGCTCGGCATCCTCGAAACTGAGTGGTACTCATGTAAAAATGTGTCACCTTAGCGGGCCATTAAGTCGTGTCCTTGCCTGTACCCAATACTGGTGTATTGCCTGTACCCAATACTGGTGTATTGCCTGTACCCAATACTGGTGTACTGCCTGTACTCAATACTGGTGTACTGCCTGTACTCAATACTGGTGTACTGCCTGTACCCAATACCGGTGTACTGCCTGTACCCAATACTGGTGTATTGCCTGTACTCAATACTGGTGTACTGCCTGTACTCAATACTGGTGTACTGCCTGTACCCAATACTGGTGTACTGCCTGTACCTAATACCGGTGTATTGCCTGTACCCAATACTGGTGCACTGCCTGTACTCAATACTGGTGTACTGCCTGTACCCAATACTGGTGTACTGCCTGTACCCAATACTGGTGTATTGCCTGTACCCAATACTGGTGTATTGCCTGTACCCAATACTGGTGTACTGCCTGTACCCAATACTGGTGTACTGCCTGTACCCAATAACGGTGTACTGCCTGTACCCAATACTGGTGTACTGCCTGTACCCAATACTGGTGTACTGCCTGTACCCAATACTGGTGTACTGCCTCTACCCAATACTGGTGTACTGCCTGTACCCAATACTGGTGTACTGCCTGTACTCAATACTGGTGTACTGCCTGTACCCAATACTGTGTACTGCCTGTACCCAATACTGGTGTATTGCCTGTACCCAATACTGGTGTATTGCCTGTACCCAATACTGGTGTACTGCCTGTACCCAATACCGGTGTACCGCCTGTACCCAATACTGGTGTACTGCCTGTACTCAATACTGGTATACTGCCTGTACTCAATACTGGTGTACTGCCTGTACCCAATACTGGTGTACTGCCTGTACTCAATACTGGTGTACTGCCTGTACCCAATACTGGTGTACTGCCAGTACCCAATACTAGTGTACTGCCTGTACCCAATACTGGTGTACTCCCTGTACCCAATACTAGTGTAGTGCCTGTACCTAATACTGGTATACTGCCTGTACCCAATACTGGTGTTCTATCTGTACCCAATACTGGTATACTGCCTGTACCCAATACTGGTGTACTGCCTGTACCCAATACTGGTATACTGCCTGTACCCAATACTGGTGTTCTGCCTGTACCCAATACTGGTATACTGCCTGTACCCAATACTGGTGCACTGCCTGTATTCAATACTGGTGTACTGCATGTACCCAATACTGGTGTACTGCCTGTACCCAATACTGGTGTAGTGCCTGTACCCAATACTGGTGTACTGCCTGTACTCAATACTGGTGTACTGCCTGTATCCAATACTGGTGTACTGCCTGTACCCAATACTGGTGTACTGCCTGTACCCAATACTGGTGTACTGCCTGTACCCAATACTGGTGTACTGCCTGTACTCAATACTGGTGTACTGCCTGTACCCAATACTGGTGTTCTGCCTGTACCCAATACTGGTGTACTGTCTGTACTCAATACTGGTGTACTGCCTGTACTCAATACTGGTGTACTGCCTGTACCCAATACTGGTGTACTGCCTGTACTCAATACTGGTGTACTGCCTGTACCCAATACTGGTGTTCTGCCTGTACCCAATACTGGTGTACTGCCTGTACTCAATACTGGTGTACTGCCTGT
>JAWQFJ010001154.1:202500-210000 GCA_034096865.1 Theodoxus fluviatilis
TGCCTGGCAGCGTTGGCGGGAAGAGGTAGGCCGACGCCCACAGGCTCAGCAGGGACTTAGCCTTGGGAAAAGCCTCCAGGACGACAATGGGGGAAAATCTGCACGAGCAGGCCTCTCTGGAGACGTAGAAGTGGGAGTCATTGTGCTGGCGCACGCAGAGCTGGCTGATGAATTGCTGTGCTGATGATGGTAATGCCGACTACATTCTGCAGGAGGAGGAGGAGGAGGAGGAGGAGGAGGAGGAGGAGGAGGAGGAGGAGGAGGAGGAGGAGGAGGAGGAGGAGGAGGAGGAGGAGGAGGAGGAGGAGGAGGAGGAGGAGGAGGAGGAGATGAAGAAGAAGAAGAAGAAGAAGAAGAAGAAGAAGAAGAAGAAGAAGAAGAAGAAGAAGAAGAAGAAGAAGAAGAAGAAGAAGAAGAAGAAGAAGAAGAAGAGAGGAAGTAGAAAAGACTTCTACGTAGAGGATGAGGAACAGGGGAAGGAGCAGGAGGTGGAGGTGGAGGAGGAGGAGGAGGAGGAGGAGGAGGAGGAGGAGGAGGAGGAGGAGGAGGAGGAGGAGGAGGAGGAGGAGGAGGAGGAGCAGGAGCAGGAGGAGCAGGAGCAGGAGAAGCAGAAGCAGGAGGAGCAGGAGGAGCAGGAGGAGCAGGAGGAGGAGGAGCAGGAGGAGGACGACAACGACGACGACGACATAGATGATGACGAAGACAACGACGACGAGAACCGTGAGGAGAAGAGAGGTCGAGGATGGTTTGGAGCAGGAGGATCACGAGTTTAAATAGGATTGGAAGGAGAAATAAATGCATAAGGACAAAATTAAAAGGGAGAGGAAGAGAGGGGACAGAGCTGTTGGGAGAAAAGCTTAATTTGCGTGGACAAAGGAGGAAAACATCTAAGAAACTGGTGGATTCTTTGGTCACCATCCTTGCCTTCGTTTCCCGTTAATTTGATTCTCCCCCATGTGGTGCATACGAAGAAAGAAGGGACGGGTAAAGGACGAACGATTTAGAGATTCCCATTCGTAGAAAAGACTGAAAGCTACATCGTCAACAGCTTCATTCTTCCCCCCAAAATCGCCAGACACTCTATCTATGGGGTAGAAATGGAAGTTGGGGTGTGGATGTGGGGAGAAGGGGTGTGGGGTAGGTGAGGGGTAGAAAATCAATGGAAAAGAGGAAAAAAACGAAAGGGTGAGAGGGAAGGGGTATGTTCCCGGGTCTCCGAAACTTGGTATCCATGGCAACGTATTTGCGTCACTGTGACGGGTGAGCGTCCGGTCACGACCTGTCGCGGAGAGAAGATGTTTGCCCCAGACTCGGTCGTACACCCTCTCCCCGTCTCGACACCATCCCCCCTACCCCTCACCTTCCTGCTTCCTTTCCTCGGGACCCGGGGTGTACAGACTGGAGAGAGATGAAGGCGGGATGGTGCAGGGGTGAAAGGGGAAGGGGGTTTGTAAGTGGGCAGTGGGATAAAGGAAGAGGATAGAAGACTTAGTTGTGATACACGTGTCTTTTGATCTCTGTGGGGGAAGGGTAAGGAAGAGGTGAAAGGATCGAAGAGATGAACATAAACAGACGATGAACAGCGATACTAACGATGATGAACACAGTTTTAAGGCCTGTCAGCTTTTGTGAGTTGTGCGAGACCTTTTATCGCAAACATCACTTTTTGGAGCAAGTGCAGCTGACGTCTCTTCCTCACCAGTCAATGTCCTCTTCCGAATCTCCTGGGGAGGCGCCGTGGGTCTTTCCTCAACCCCAGCCCACAGGGGGCAATCTTTACAGGAGCGCGCACTGCTTTATGTAGATTTTGGTGCGAGCAAGGCAAGGAACATAAGAGCACCCTCAGAACTTGTCAAAGCACCACAGAAATATGAATCTGGTATGCCCGATGCCGATGATGCAGACACGTAGTGTGTGGACCGTCATTAGGATTGCGAAGTCGTATGAAAATCTCTTGTCTACCATATGAACAGATTAGGCAAGATATACAAGGGTTACGTATTGAAACAAATGCAGTACGAATGAGGGCCAGAGACAATTTTAATCTCCGCCAAGGAGGTTATGTCCTTTCAGTTGGTTAGTTAGTGCGTACGTTCATTAGTTAGTGCGTACGTTCATTAGTTAGTGCGTACGTTCATTAGTTAGTGCGTACGTTCATTAGTTAGTGCGTACGTTCACTAGTTAGTTCGTTCGCTACTCGGCAAAATGACAATAAGTTCAGAACGGATTCCGAAGAAATTTGGTGCATGGTCAAGGTTTTACCCAGGAAACAAACAATCAAATTTTGGAGGTTACCTGTTATCTCATTCTGGAATTACAGCCACGAAGAAAAATTGTATCGCCAGTGCCATGGCCCTCACAGGGCCTTGGCTGTATATTTTAACCTTCTCCAAGTCTCGCGGAAGATCACGTCCTCAGTGTGAGAGGGGTAAGGGAGCGGGTGCCGTCTACTAATGTGGCTGCCTTGGCGGAGGTATGCGATCTCTGAGTGCTCTCTAGTTTACCTGTGTTATTGGTGGAAGCACGTGGTGATGTTCTTCAGGGCTGCATACGGGGTTTGGGGACAATTTTGTTGTTGTGCTTGGGCTGTGCTCGATCTTCCGAATGTGTTTTACACGCACGGATGGATCGGAATGATTTGATCCTATCCTGGTGTCACCTGTTAGCCTCTTTGGCTGCTTGAGGCTGCCCCAGGCTGAGCTCCTGGAGAAGACCCCAAAAGAACAACAGCCAGGGCTTCCAACTGATGAGGGGGAAATGTAGCGGCTGCCATCGTATTTTACAGAATGACCGTCAGAGTTTTGACGTTGTTCTTTGATGCCTAGTGCATGGTAGTTATCCTTCGACATCCAGAGACTGTAGGCAGTCAGTCATAGCCGAATTCTCTCGTTTGCTTTAAGCAAGGACCATGTCACCAAAGGTCTGCCCAATCGTAATCCGCTCCATTAACGTAAAGCTGTTGACAGGGTAAATGCCCGAAGTATCAGAGTGAAAATGTCCTGCTGTAATGAATAGCTTTGCCGAACATCACTCCCATGATAACAAAAACAAAAACAGACTCTAAAAGTGTCAGATTGCGCAGATTTGTTTTATAACAAAGAGACTGGTTAGCTTGAAATGCGTTGCAAATTTTTTTCATTTCCGTTGACGTCCAATTTTCACCATGGTTCCCCTCTCAAAAAACGAGTCTGAAGCATCAAGTCACTCACTATACTGCTGAGGACGAATTTGACAGAGATCTGAGCTGAGCAATATGAGTTTGGATCAAATTTTGTCGACGTCGTGGGGTTACAGTGAGGTTCACAACACAACAACGGATTGCATTTACAAAAACGATTGTTTTCCTTGCTCCCACCTCTGTACAGGGGGACATTTTGGAGAAGTGAGGCTAAGGATTAAGAGAAGCCAACGAAACTCCATTGCGAGTGTGGTCGTCTTTTATTCTTGTCCTTCATCTACTACAGTAAATGGTGTAAGAACAAGTTTGTCCAAAATTCCATTTGTGGTAGCTGTGTATTTGATCACAACCTGTTATGCGCATCCGAAATGATTTGGTCATTGAGTACCTTTGACTGTCGTTCTGCTCTCTCTTTCGCTGGTGCAATATAACTTGTATTCTCACTGAACCACAATTGCATGGAATTGTCGGGTTCGATCCCCGTCCGATGGCCTCATACTTTATGTTCATGTATTCTCTGCAGGGGTTCTGCTCTGTTCGAGAAACGCGCTGAAGAGCGCCGATCGAGAAGGCAACCGAGAAATGCCTTCAACGACCAAGCATACACCAACAGCCAATTTCGCTCGGTGCATTAAGGCGCCGAGAAGAAAAATAACTTCATCTAAAAAGAGGAAAATCCGCCATGATGGCAATGTATGAGCAGATATACATGACAGTGTCTTCTTTATCAGCAAGTCTAACATGACATCTTCCTTTAGCAAGACCCCACAACTTCTGTGCAGGTGCATTGTTTTGACACGTATCATATTGTGTCAGGATCAAACCTTAGGAAATTAGGTAAGGAATATTGCTTCGTCATGTAACCCTACAAAGACCTTGCGATTATACTGGGTCACTATCTGAGAGGAGGGGTTGGAGTGTGTCTGAGTTTTGAGGAATATGTGCTATGGGAGTCATCAGTCGGTGTATGTACTGTCTTTGATGACATGAACCCCGTGCACCACGTTGCCGAACGACATGAAAAACTAACAAAATCCTGCTGTGTCTGCTCTTGTCTCTTAATAATACATCAGGAGGATCTTTGCTTCGTGGTTTTCAAAATGTCAAGGACGACCATGTCTGGCATCTAATCCTGTAAACAAACACGACCGAGTGCAGAGTACCAGGCCAATGCCAAAACAGTGTCCCTTTTCCTAATGCGATTTATCCCCGAGGGTCTGCGTGACAGATTGCGTAGGCCCTACGTCGAAGTTTGGAAGGGCGTTGGGTGCATGCTTGACATTGTTGGTCGATTTAATTGGCGTAACTTTATCGAAGGTTTTTATGGTTACTCACATCTCTTTCTTTCAGGACAAGTCACGCAAAAACAAGAAACATGTATACAACGCTCAGTACCAAGGACAGACTTTTGAACGACATAAATCATTTTATTTCTCATTTTGTCTTTTCAGAACCACAAGGGACTGGACGGGCTTTGGAAAACACATAGAGGTCACCAGATACAAACTTCCAGTTGATGCAGGACTACCAAAGCCTATCCAGCAGTAAGTATATCGGAGAGTTGTTAAGGTTTTATGGTATTTTCTCGAACGAGGATCTCCTACAAGCAACAGAATCTGAACACCCTCTATGGCTAGCATGTCATGATCACAGAAATTGATTATACAGATACACAAATTAAATACACTGCAATCTGTTAGTGATATCTGATGATTTAATTGTATTCTTTGTCAAAGGGACGCCACATTATCACAAGATTGATTTACCTTGTTCCCAAGTATTGCACTAATACAGATTCCATTCCCCTCGTTTATGTTAATTGCAAACACTGTCGCAGTTGTGAGCTGTGCAGAATTCGCATAAGTCAGTGCAAGTCTTCAATCCAGCATTTATATAGACCGTCGTCCATTGTAGGAGTCTCCGCGACCAGTGGAAAACAAGCCTTTGCAAACTACTTAACATACCACAAGTCAGACAACAGAACGATTTCTTGCAGAGATGGATTGATAATGAAAACATTAATGACGTATTGGTTATGATAACTTGCCTATTTCTCTGAGATGTTTCTATGGGCTAGGCGAAGGACCATCAATGCAATGGATATGAACACAAATCGAAAATCACGTTCCGTGGATGTAAATTAAAATGAAAGTTTTTCCAAACAATTAATTAAGGACGTTGACTTTCAATCATTTACATCGTCAAGTAATTTTGTGAATAGGATCTCTTACAAGAATCTCTTAGGTGCAGGGTTGCAAGCATTTCGATATGTGTGCCCAGGGCGTCCGCAGCATTCAATAGTTTTACTGTGGAGTGCCGCACAGCTTGTGTGACTGCATATCAAGGGACGCAACTGCTTACCGTCGTCGACTAGTTTTGCTTTGTCCGTTCACTCGCGTCCACCCTCTCAGGGCGACTTCCTTCCTAAAGCCCTCCTTACAACCATTTAGCTCATCAACTGTAAATCCTGCACTGCAACAGTCTTCGACAGTGCGTGGCTGCTATCTGGGGGCTTCCTGCTTTAGACCACCAGTATCGGCAAAGATGCCATCTTAGATTCTGTCGACACACTAAAGCCAAAGGATTCTGTTTCCTTGTGAATGTTATTTACTCTTCCTAGATGGACTTGCGAATAAAACATGTTGGACTTATATACATCTTCCGTTTCCCTTTTTGATGTGACTGTGAAACTTGTTTCAATATGGTGAATTGATGTAAGGCATATTTCAACAACATACCAGAGAGACAACGCCTTTCACATTTTACGAATCATTAAAGCATATCGTCCTGCCTTGTATTGTCAAGTAGGCATTATTCGAGTATATATTGCATTGCATAACTTGAAAGTCGGGATGAACTCTTACTATCTAAGTACAAATGAAGTTTCAGCCGTGGAATGAAAAAAGGACTGTTACTTTTTTGGGGGGTGAGAAAGATTTTATGTATAAGTATGTGTGTATCCTTGTATTAATGCAATTCGATATCTCGGAAAAAATTAGCACTGTATGACACAGTCATTGTCTGATTTAATCGTACAGATGCATATCTACATCGGTGCATTCTCTTTTTCAAATCAATTTTGTCTTGCCACTCTGATAGATATGCCGCCAAAATCTTGAGCTGAACCATATCGCTAGCGTCTGGAAACAACCAGGATGATTTAGGGTCAGTCAGCAAAAGCTATTTACTCAGAACCCAAGTCTCTTTGTGTAACCACCCATGTTTGGAAGGAAACTTCACATGGGTAATGCTCCACGACTACACGTGCTGATCCGCTCTCGTTAAAGTCTCAGACCACCTGACAATTTTTTTGCAACATCAACATTAGGATTTTCTTGCATTACAAAAATGCCAATCGTCTGGATATATATCTAGGCATGATTCATCATGCTGTTTCCAGCGATATAGTTAACAATTTATCGAGATATGTTAAGAGCATTTTCTTTTGCCTCGGAATATAAGGCTCAGGGCATTGCCAGAAAAGCAGTACGTGAAAGTAGAAGGGTTTTCGCAAGAGTCCGACCTTTGAATATGGAACTCAAGACGTCAGGGCACACAAACCCCGATCTTTGCCAGAAGGCCTGGTCGCTATAGTGTTGCCCTGGTGATGCCCTGGCCTACCGACAGTCGACCTTACCCACTTGCAGTTGGTCTTCAGTCGAGCCAGTGGTCAACGCGCACTAGGATGAAAGGACGACTCATCATCACTTGGACCTAGTTCATCTCGTGCTTGAGTTTCGGTCCGTGTCTGATCAGGTGGAGTTTTGTTGGATTGAAGTATCTTTGTGGGTTTCCCCCCCTTTCCTCCCACCCACCACAAGACTCAGAATGCTAATTAGCGGGACAGAAATCATAAGAAAACATTAATTCTGTCTGTTACAGTTTTGATTGAAGCAGTAATGCGTGAATTATCCTGAGGTGTATTCATGTTGCTGAGCTACTGATATTCCTGTTTTTGTTCATGTTTCTGCCCGCATGCATGCGCGCGCGGGCGCGCGTGTGTGTGTGTTTTGAGCTTGATGAACAAAACTAAATAAAACTAAACAAAACAATCAAAATCAATGTAAAGTGGACTGGACTGGACTGGCCTGCACTACACTGCATTGCACTGGACTGCACTGCACTGGACTGCACTGCACTGGACTGCACTGGACTGCACTGCACTGCACTGCTCTGCACTGGACTCCACTGCACTGGACTGCACTGCACTGGACCGCATTGGGCTGCACTGCACTGGACTGCACTGGACGGCATTGGACTGCATTGGACTGGACTGCACTGCACTGGACTGCAAAGGAGTGCACTGGACTGCACTGGACTGG
>JAWQFJ010001154.1:215000-224280 GCA_034096865.1 Theodoxus fluviatilis
AATTAGGGACTTGTTCTTTCCTTATGTTCCCCGAGTTAGTTCGAGGGCATTGACCCCGCGTTTTTTAATAGTTCGCGCAGATAATGAGTGCGTGCCTTTTGGGTACCAATATCCCTAACATTGATTTCAGCTCCTTCCCAAAGCTGCGCAATTTCTTTTTCATTTTTCATCAGTTGTCATATATTGTCATCATGTTTCATTTGGAAGTCTTCTATTCTTGGTTGCAACAGCAATGCCCGATACAGAAAGTGACACATGAGCAGGGATAAGTGCTGAACGAGTATGTCTTCGTTATACAAGACAATACAATAAATACACTACATCTTTAATACTGCTGTAGCAGAAATTGGTTTGTCCACCACATACATACAAAAAACAACAATGTGATGGACACTGCATGATATGTATATTACAAATTAATACAAAGGTCTTTACACGAAAGAAAAAGAATTACAGACATAAATTTGCCTGAACAATGTAGCATATTTACAAGAATAAGAAGTTAAAATCAGTTGGTTCCACATCCAAATCATGTACACAAACATTGAGGACGTATAAGAATAAGAGGCTATAATGAGAAGACAAGATACAGTATACGTGTGTACAACTTCAATGAAAAGGAAGCATAAACAAATGAAGTAAAACATACGACGTACATGTATGTATATTAAGAATATTTTGAGAATCCTATGGCAGGACATGGTGCCAGACACAGATGTCCTCTTCAGGATTGGCCTGCCGTCGGTCCACATTCTGCTGGTGAGATCCCAGACTCGCTGGACAGGTCATGTGATCAGAAGGTCTGACCAACTTACTCTTGAGCGGGTCCTCAATTCAAAGTGAGCTGTCCAAAGGAAAACGTTCACACGGGGACCGAAAGAAACGCTTCGAGGATACACTGACGAAGTCGCTAAAATCTCTTGGCATCGACACCGCAGCCTGGGAATCACTGACACTGAATAGGTCAACATGGCAAACCCTCGTCCACACGGTTTTGCCAGGCGTCTGAGGAGAGAAGGTTGGCTGGACGCGCAACAGAGGCGAGCATTGCCCAAGTCCAGAGATGCCAGCGCATTTACTGCCGACTACTCATGTCTGCCCGTCATGAAGAGGAACATGCCGTGCCTGTATCGGCTTCACCAGCTGTCTTTGGACACATCGTATCCAGTTTACAAAACAGCAGATGTCAACGTCCTCTTCGACTACGATGGACGAACAGCACGCGCACGCACGCACGCACACACACACGCACGCACGCACACACACACACTTGTGAAGATAAATGGTGGGTCGTTGTCGAGGACAGTTTACTTACTGCCTGGGTAATGGACAAATGCGAAGACCACAGGGCCAGTCTACTTTCTATGACATGACATGATTTTCGTGTTATCAGAGTGGGACGTTTGTGCGAGCTATCACTCCTTCGTCCTTTATAGGTTTGTGACAGTGTTTACACAGTTTAGCACACAGAAAAGACAACTCGTAAATACTGCTTGTACAACGTGCAGAAAAGAGTTTCAAATATACTTTGCCTCTTTTGCTTTGTGCAAAGATCACTTCACACATGAAATCGCTGCTAACATTGAATATTATTCTGTATGCACCAAATAGCATTTCTGGATTCAGTAGCAACGGGTATGGTATGAATTGTAGTCAAAAGTTTGATACATTTTCCAGGAATTACGTGAAACTATCGCTACACTTAATAGGACCCTGCAAAGTGATATTTAACAACGGAAAATAAAAATCGTAATCGTGCATCAGTTACTGTAAAACATCAAACAGCCCTCCTAATAATACGTAGAATGTGAGAAAAATTGGTGAGGAATGGATTTCGGCAACTGCAACACAAGTTTCGAAATTCCATTTTATTTAAAACCCAATAATTCGGGACTGAACATGAACTCTCGTCTTCTTTTTCACCTCTTTCACCACGTTAGACAGCCAGCTTCGTCAGGCATTGAACGGATTGGTTCCCCTTTTATCTCATGGATGTCCTTTCACTCCAACTTTGTTCTTTGCCCCAGTCTCCCTGGAACCTGTTCGGCACCGACTATGAGTCCGTGACCTCGAAGCTTCCTTCCTGTTTCTTCTTACCTGCCTCCTCTAATTAATTAATCCATTCCTTCTTTCTCCTTCCCTATCAAACTTTCTTAATCAATCGAGGATCCATCTCATGTCTCTATTTTAATAAGAAATTTCCATTCATCTGTCAAAATCACCACTACAGGCCTACAACTAAGCGTGAGTAGGTCACGTGGTTCCTCGATTCCTGCAAGTTTATCCTATTTTCTTGATCATCTCATCTTTTCTTCAATATTTTCTTCACTTGATCCGACCCGTGCCAAAACATTTTCCATTAACCCTCTTTCTCCCACGCCTCTATTCCCTTTACCAGTGACGGCAATCCCTCCATCCCCTATCCGTATAGCCCTGTACGAATCCCTGTGAACTGTGGAGCGTAGTCGAGTCTAACGCACCGTGGCTGTATTTCAATGACCTTCTTTTGCTGTGTGTTACATCGAATTGTGCATTGACATTGAAGTATGCATTGTAATTTTGCTGTTTTCTTGAATAAATACTCACTCTTAAAAAAAAACTATAAAAAACTCACACTGTTCAGTGTCTGCCTCTCCCGACTCTCTGACTTCAAACCAACAAAAGGTCTTCCCCCATACACCCCCTTTTAACCGCCCTTCTCACTTCCACCCGACTAACCTACCCCCATCTCGACAGCGTACCATTCTACACCCCCCCCCCCCCCCCCCCCCCAGTGTTGGCGTCTCCTTCTCTACTCTCTCTCTCTCTCTCTCTCTCTCTCTCTCTCTCTCTCTCTCTCTCTACTCTCTCTCCCCCCACCCTTACCTCTGTCTGTAGGGTACGGAATCCTGGGCGTCTCTGTCGACAAGAAGCGATCGATGCCGCGCCGCCGTTTCGCATCCATCGACCGCCAGGACTGTTGTGGTCTGGGACGGTACCGATGCTGAGGTGATCGCCTCTCGGGCTATTTTTGTCTGACCGGGGTCGCCTCTCTCTTTCCAAATTTAGAAGGCACTTGGAGCTGACGTGGTGACCTAAAGGTGAACGACCGGTGAATGACCTCCTAGGCCGACAACTTCTACCCATGACAAAACATTTCAAGGACGCAGGAAGTCTGAAGTCTGAGGACTCGTCCCACTTCCACGATTTTGTGACAAAGGAACTCTCCAAGACGGAAGTGTGAACGCAGAAATCACGCTGGGTCGCAGAAGTCCATGCTGTGTCCACCTTGGTGAAAAGTAAGCATCTCCAAAGAGCTATGTCACGGCTGGACACGTGGGATGAACTTGAACGTCGCCTCACGTGCCTCCAGGGAGACAATCGCATCGGCCTGCATGACCTGGAGACCTGAGAAAAGCACCGACGGCGCCGGGAGGGGTCTCCCAAAGGACGGCTGAACATTTCTTTAATGGAGGACCCAGTGATTGAGGGAAGGATGCGAATGAAGCGGACCAAGGCACAGAGAGGTGAATGGGTCGGTGCCGCCTACTTTCCTCCCTCCCTCTTTCGCTCATTCCACTCCCACCCACGAGGCTTGTTCTCAATGAACAGCCATGGCCTGCAAGCCTGCAAACACGAGATGGCGGTAAGCAAGCAGCCAACCCGCAACGTCCGCATCTCCATTCACAACACGACCAGACTTGGGCCAGGAAACAATGCAGCTATGCAACATTTCCCTGTCACGTGATCACGCTCCACGGCTTGCAGTCAGTCTTAGTCCTACCCTATTAGGTCTTTATTGACTTGTTTGGGGAGGAAATGTTCAAGATTAAAAGTAGAACGTTTAGGACAGAGCTACGCTTGCTGGGTAAAGTGCAGATGGAAAACATCACGTGACCAAGATGTGACCTTGCACCCCACGAGGAGACTGCGTGAACAGTCTGGACTGATGGCGGCAATCCTTTTTTTCTATGCGTTTTGCAAGCGTGCCAATTGCAAAAAATAAAAGAGTCTGTCGTACCAAAAGTATGTTGGTTTCAGATAACCGTTTTTACTAGAATGAGTTTGTAAAGTCTCACTTTTTCGTACGTTTTGTTGCGGATATTGTAGTGGTCTGGCGCTGGTTGGAAATGGGGTCGTTTTCGCTCCTTTCTTTCGATTTAGTCTATTTTGAAAAGAAAGCCATTTGCATACTCGTTCTGTTTCTATTTTTCTCAACTCATTACCTAATCTATTCACCCAACCCCTAACATTTCATAACTTTACTTCCTCCTGCCTACACCAGCCACCGATCAGAGTATATTGTCTTGTTTGTTTGTTTGTGTTGTCTGTCCCTGAGGAAGAGTTTAATACTTGAAGCGTTGAAGTCCTGTTTTGTCTTGTGAATCAAAGCCCGAAACAGTCACCTTGTTGTATTCTGTATCTGCACCCCGGGTAGCAGTCATTCGTTGTTGTCAGTAATGGTAGGTATTGGGCCTACCACGCTTTCTATGCGAGGAAGCAGTCATCTCACAAGTCGAAGACAGTCCTCCCCCAGCGGGTCAGGGCTACGAGTTTTGCCACAGCATTCGTAAAGTGCGAATGACACCGGAAGTGGAGTGTTTTCCCGCTCCTACTCAAACCAACTCTAGTGACTTGAGCAGTCAGTGGCCTTACATAGCCTGCAAAGTTGGATAGACCAACAGGTCCCATCCATCCATCCATCCTTCCATTCATCCATCCATCCATCAATCCATCCACCCATCCATCCATCCATCCATCCATCCATCCATCCATCCATCCATCCATCCATCCTTCCATCCATCCATCCATCCATCCATCTATCCATCCATCAATCCATCCATCCATCCATCTATCCATCCATCCATCCATCCATCCATCCATCCATCCATCCATCCATCCATCCATCCATCCATCCATCCATCCATCCATCCATCCATCCATCCATCTATCCATCCATCCATCCATCCATCCATCTATCCATCCATCCATCCATTCGTCCGATTGCAATCCGGTACATTAACAAAGGCTGCGAATACCGTCGCACGCTGCGCTCTTTGTGATAACCATAACAATTTAAGAAGAACACTAATGACTTTGATCGACGCTAGCCACCTCGAATAACAACAACCTCTAAATCTCTCATCAAGAGTTCAAACCAGTTTCATTGAAAAACAAGCGTGGGACCACATCCAGTCAAATATATGGACATTTAATGTCGGCACGATACTGCCAGGGTTGCCTGAGTCCTAATTGCGGCAGCGAATGTCTGCTACGCTCAACCCGTAGAGGGACAGGCGCCATGATGGATGAGGAGGTCGTCAATGGCGATGTCGCTGTGGTAGTTGTTGCCGATCTGGCCCACGATCTCGATCTGTGAAACAAGACGTCGACATTGTGTCACATGTGTAGTTCTCGTTGTGTTTTGTGCAGGATAAAAGAAAACACAGAAGAGATGTGTAGAAAAGACGAAGGAATTGACGCACAGACAAAACAAAGTGCATGTAGATATGATTGTTTCCTAACGGATGGATGGATGGATGGATGAAGGTGGGTATAAAGGGAAGACAGGCTGGATAAATGATAGATGAGTAAATGGACAGATGAAAGAATGAAAGACAAAAGCTTGACAGACATCAAGAACATTAGAGAGCGAACGAGCGAGAGAGAGAGAGAGAGAGAGAGAGAGAGAGAGAGAGAGAGAGAGAGAGAAAGAAAGAGAGAGAGACAGACATACACACAGACAGACACATAGACAGACACATACACAGACAGACAGACAGACAGATAGACAGACAGACACACAGACAGACACACAGACACACAGACACACACATAGACAGACAGACAGACATACATACAGACAGACACACAGACAGACACACAGACAGACACACAGACAGACACACAGACAGATAGATACATATACACACAGATAGATACATAGACAGACACACAGACAGATACACAGACAGACACACAGACAGACAGACAGACAGACAGATAAACACACTCACACAAGCACACAGACACACAAACAGACAGACAGACAGACACACTTATACAGACAGACACACAGACCCACATAAAAACATACAGAAAAACACAAACACACAGACACACAGACACACAGTCAGACATACAAAGACAGACAGACACAGACGCACACACTCACACACACACACACACAGACACACACACACACACACAGACGCACACACACACACACACACAGACGCACACACACACACACACACACACACACGCATACACACACACACACACACACACACACACACACACAGACGGAGAAGAACAGGCAGGCAAAGGAGCAGGCCCACGGATGGAAAGACGAACAGGCACAATGAGAAGCAGAAATTGTTTAACCTCCTTTTCTACATGGAATCTACAAAATATCTTCCATCATCAAACGGCACTGTTCAACTGCAAAACGAAGTCACTCGCGCAGCCATCTGACTACACAGGTTTCAAGGGTGCTTCAGTTAACATACAAAGTCATCAAAGAAACATTCTTGAGGCGTGACCAGTCTCTTTCGAGGTCGTCGTGATGTCAGTATCAATGAAAAACCAAAGACTGCAGAGTCTCACAGCAAGAGCAGGCTAATCACTCGCACCAAAGCTGCACCTTCTCACAATGAGATCAAGTCATGCACTAACTGCACACCCATACTGCACACACTCCAGCCAAGATGCGGCCACTCACGTGGAAGGAGCCACCGCCGTTGACCTGCAGGTGGAAGCCGTAGTGGTGCCACAGGTCGGCCTGGTTGCCTGTGACGGTGTGGACCAGTCTGCGAGTGGAGCCGCCGCCGATGTAAATGCTGAGTTGACCCTCGTCTACGCCGTACATGTGGTACCACAATCCCAGGCAGTACTCGCCGGCCGGGAGCGTCGCAGACTGCAGGATGGCCGAGTGGCCGGTGTTTCCACTTGCTTCCACGTATGCGTAGTGCCCTGTGCCAGACAAGCAGTGAACGATAGGGACTGGGACTACGGTTTACAGAGATGTCCAGGCTTTGAAGAGTCCACAGTGTAAAGACATCTGAACACGTAAAGACAGCAAGTAGTATGGTTCAGTCTCTTGTATTTAGCTGGAAGTTTTCATTTGCGATGACTATTATAGGAACTATTCGTCCATGGGAAACAACCAAAGCAAACAAAGAACATCCGAAGGAGAGGGAAGTACAACAGTGTTGGGGACATGTATGAAAGTGGTGGGGACGTATGGTTGCAAGATCTCATAATAAAAATGATAAATCATATAGTTGATAATTAAAGTAGGCACGATTGTCGAGGGCCATTTTGGATGCAAACAAGATAGCCGTCTTCGAAATTAATGGATCGCAAGGAACAGCTGTACTTAGCAGGGCACAAGTTCACAACATAAAAACCGCTGGCGCTGAACCTCCAGGTTTTGGAGAAAAAAAGAAGATCGGGTTCGAACCCGCAGCCTCTCGAGAAAAGAGGAGGAAAAAACGCACACACACACAAACACAAAAAACCAGGTCGGGTTCGAACACACAACCCCTCGAAAAAAGAGAGGAAAAAAAAGTTTCAGCGCAGAATCGAACCTGGTCATGCATGACCAAGAGCCCAATGCTCTACCAACTGTGCCATTAAAAATTTGTACGTATGTGAAGCATTTATAACGACCTTTTCATAAACACCCGTGGTTCGTATTTTGCACTGTAAATTGTAGAAAAATGGATGATAGCATGAACTGTTTCGTATTTCATACGAATCTAACCCATCAACGTCAATATTCTTCTCGTAGTACCGCATTTTGGCGTCTGCTGGTAGAGGTTCAACATATATCGAAGCGTTTTGCTGAAGTAGGAAAGATAACTCTGTTTGACTCGATGTCATTACGCTGAAATGGTCATTGTCCCCAACATTTCCGGACAGAGTACTCGGAGTACTCTGTCTGATCGAACAGAATACTCGGTGTTTGAAATCTCTTCCTTACAGTCACGTGACATACCGATGACCATGTAATATATCGCGACATGTTCTTCACTCGGTGGTCTCGTTCTCGTTCAAATGCCAGAAATGTTGGGCGTCGATTACGGCTTTACGCCATCATGCATTTCACCATTCCGTGAAATGACAAAATAAATCACTGTCAGCCATTAAAATTGACACTAGTCGCCAGAACACGACTGTTTCACTCGATCTGGATGAGGCTATTCCATCAATAGATGTTTTTCCCCCTTACTCTGATTATTCCTTGTTTCAGAGACGACTGTGATTTTGACTTTTGAGTAGGCCTACGAACACACAAGCTCGATACAGCCGGCAACAAGCTAGTTTGCGGGGCGGGACAGTGAAATAGATCTATTTCACTCAGAATGTCGATCAATATAGGGCAACATACTTATTTTTTAAATCAGGGATTGATTAAATAATCATATTTTTGTGACACTGAGACCAGACCATCAAAACAATTAGCACTAGGCCTTGAATCAAATCGTCGTACGAGATCTTACGTTGACTGCAAATGTACAACAGTGCCGCGTGATTGTGTCGACATTCAGTTAGTTCGCTGGGCGATTCCAGGCTTTTAACCAGCGAAGGCAACGATCTAGATGGTACATATATTTTACCGGTTTCACAAATGGAATGAATTTGACGCCAACACAGCGTAGTATCGCTTTTTTGCGTCTGCTGGTAGACATTCATCATACAAAGAAGCCAAAAGTTGTTTTGTGAACGTAGGAAAAGAGTTTGACTCGATTAGGCTCTTACATCTATTGACTATCGAGGGAGGTGCTTCCGAGTGTACGAAATCCATTATCCTCAAAATTCTACTTGCAAATGACGTAACGTTATTAATGACGTCAAACATTACGCAATTTCGCCATTCCATGAACTGCATATTTGGGGAGGCGCTCTGGAGTGTACGACCTTAAAAAACCACTTTTTCTTCAAGCCTTGATTCTGAAAATTTCATACATTCAATCGGACCTAACTTCCAGTTAGTGTGCAAAATCTCAAGGAAATCCGTCCAGTAGTTTTTGAGATATAAGCCGTGGAGTCGGGACAGACACACACACACAGACAGACAGACAGACAGACAGACAGATAAAGTCTGTAGGACCTCCAGTAAACCTGGAGGGATAAAGTCTGTAGGACCTCCAGTAAACCTGGAGGGATAAACACCGCTGGCGCTGAACCTCCAGGTTTTGGCATTTAAAAAAATATTTTAAAAAGATCGGGTTCGAACCCGCAACCTCTCGAGAAAAGAGGGGGGAAAAACACACACACACATACAAACACAAAA
>JAWQFJ010001155.1:0-32500 GCA_034096865.1 Theodoxus fluviatilis
TTTAATCTTGTCATGCCGGCAACGTTTTTTCTAGTGTAAATGCCACTCATCACCAGAAACATTTGTAAGTGTTATAAATACATTTATAATGTTTTATAACACTATATAGGTCTTCTTCTTTGTACACAACCATTGCTGATCCTATAAAGTTTGATCCTTGTAGTTTGGTAGGAGGGAGAAAATTGTAACGTGCATTTTTCAGTGATTGTGTTATATAACAAAAACTATTCAATCTAGAACAATAAAAATTGATGTGAATTATCCTTGTTGTGTGTTTGTATTGTGTGCAAAGTTTCATTGAGATAGCTAAAACAGTTGCTGAGCAATGAATTTTTTTTCTGATACCCCCGTTTTCCACGCCATGTGCCCCCTTAAATTAAAGCAAGTTTTTTCTGAACAGTGACTAGCCTCTCCAAGCACTCTGAAAACACTCACATCATCGTCTTCGGCCTCTTCTTCCTCTTTGGCGATGGTTTCCTCGTCATCAGAGGCATTTTGAATGGGTTCAAAGTCATCTGTGAAGGCAAAGAAAAGGGTGAATAACAGTAATCCCTGCAGTCATTTCAGCTCCCTATATACTTTCTGAATTTCCACATGCACTCAAAAGTATGTTTTGCAAAAATGCCACCAGTTCCATTCATCAACAAAATTCAGTCCACATCTACTACAAGTAATAATCCTCAGGTCATGCTACAAGTGACTCATCTGAGAGCCTTATGCCTAGAAACGCAGTCTCTGTCCGAGGCTAATGACAGCTGCTGTGAGGAAGACTCACCGTCGCCATGGTCACTAGAGTGGCAGGGGGAGGAGACCGAGCCACTAACACTGCCTGGAGCCTGGAGGCCTTTCTGCAACCAGCTGGAGTATTTTTCTGTCTGGTCCACAATGTAGCTCAGGTGAATGTCCAGCGCCTTTTTCCTCTTCTCCTCCAAAAGCATCTTCTGCTTGTACTGCACCACCTGCAATCATGACCATCCCAGGTGTAAGAATTGCCTTCGTTTCAATCTTTCTACCCTTGGTCTGAACACAGGTAACACGAGCATGGTCTGAGAGTGCAGTACTAGAGCACTTAGCACGAAATGTAAAAAGTCTGCCTAAATCATCAAGAACCTTCCCTAAAATAATTTTCAGCAGCAGCAGCAGCAACATTTATTTGTAAGAGCCTATGGCCTCTTACAAAACCTTCCCAATCAAACCCACTTTATCACCCTCAGCTGGTCATTCATGGCAGATGAAGTGCACTATTACAGCAAACAAATCCACATGGAACATGGATTGCCTTACCCTTTCAATAGTGATCCAAAACTCCTTCACCATTTTGGCCATCTGACTGGCAAGCCTCTTCAACTTCAGGCCCTCCTCCTTCTCGGCTCGCAGCTCCTTCTGCTCCTGGTCTTGGAAGTGCTTCTGGACGCCTCTCGCCAACTGCCATCAAGCAACAAATGATCACGTACCAATATTTTTGTCACTAATAGATGACAATTAAATTGGTCTTTGGGACCCGTGAAGAAGCCCTTTCCTTAACAGTAAAGCTACTTTAACATGAGTCACAAATTACTTCATGATACATTAAAGAAGAGGAAAAGAAAGATAAAAAGATAAAAAGTAAGATATTTTTAAATAAGAAAGAGCTCATCAAGATGTTGGAGAATTTCTGCTGCCATTACATTCCTGGCATTCCACCTTCTCACTCTAGTACATGACAATCATCTGGTTTTGGCGACCAAGTATCAACAAGTGCAAGCCCACCTTTCGTGCACTGGCTTTCTTCCACTTGCGTTCCTGGATGAAGTCGGTGGCCAGCCACTGCACCTCTTCAAGCAGGAAGTCCCAGTGTGCCTTCGTCCGGGGCGGCTCCTGCACCTTGGGCAGTTTTCGCGCAGACCACATGCCTTCCTTGCGCAACGCAGCCACTCGCTGCATTACCTGTGCCTCCTGCAGTGCAGATGAAACAAATGCATTTGTCTCCTCCTAAAAAAAGTCTACCTGTTTTTCACTTGCCAGAATCTGAATTCTTCTTCAGTTCCTCAGACTCGGTATATATAAACTTGAATACATGTGCACACAGTGTGGCATCGTCAGATGCTCCAGTTGCAAGAATAATGCTTCCTTCATCAAGATAATGTGGCACAAGAAATCTACCTAGGAAAGTTTTGATACATTCCTAAGATAAGTAAATGTAAGAGCAAAGTTTGTCACTCTATAAGTGGTACCTGGCTTTGTAGCCACAAGGTCATGTAAGCCTGGGCAAGTAGCACATCTGCAAACTCAACTTACCTACTGCACGCCTGAATAAGGAGACAACATTCCCCACTTCCAGTAAGCAGCTAATTTACACTGGCATTACCCCATCTCCTGCACTTAAGAGGACAGGCAAATTCATCAAGGTCCACACTAGTCCATTGAGTTAGGAAGTCCATGTGGCCACTATGTCCAGTGAGACATCACAAAAGCCATGTCCACACGACACAGGGGCTTTGGTGTTGCCACTGGTAATTGAAAGATGCTGTAACGCCGCATCTTCCAGAATGAGTGAGTGGCTGGCGCAGTTCATTTTGAAAAGAAGCAGTCAGTCAATCAACATACCTGCTTTGCTCTCTCTACTATGGCTTCCTGAGAGCCGACAGAATGGTCGTAGACTGCCGAGATGGAGTGCTGACGAGTGTGCTGTCTGGGGGAAAGAGGTGTCTGTCCTGGAGACTTGATCTTCACACTTCCCGGGGCTAAGCTGGCACTGGAACAGTCAGTCAGTCAACCATTACATGACTTCACAGGCAGTTCTACCAGAAATGTACACTTTGCAGCACTCTGGACAAACACACCAACAAAACACTAATTTTGAACTTATTCTCATTACAGTAGGTAGCAGCGCAACCCCCCAAATGGGTGGGAAAGCTGACTCAGGTCATTATTTTACTTAGTTTTAATTGGCTAAAATGAATCTCTAAAACGTCTGTTAGCATCCTTGTTATTGTCAGATCTGTTTGATTTGAGCGATTCTGAGTCATTTGAAAGTTGTCACTTTTTCAAGCCGTGTTGCCCAACGTCAGCATCCACTTTGCTTTTGTCAATTTGGCCGAAATCACCACTCGACTTCGGAGGAGAAGAAAACACGCACTATTTCATCTTTGTCAACAGAGTTGATCTACATTAGCGGAATATAGTCCGTAGTTTACACTGGTATATGTTTTTTTCATGCGTTATTAAAAAAAAAATTTAAATAGTTTCTTTTATAGTGGTCATCTTTAAACCCGTGTAACTTTTGAACCACTGAACCGATTGACCACATTAAAGATGCGCCTGAAAGCTCATTCTTCTGCGATTCCAACCGTATGACACATACCATCGTTGTAGTCATGCCCGCGAAGCGCAGCCAATGAGAAGAGAGCTTTCTAAGACACTTCGGCAGACCCGTTTTGACTGGCTGTCATGGCTGACGCAGTGCTTGCCGTCGCTAGTAGTGAAGATGAATCTACATCTTTTGTGACGAAAATCAGAGCCATATTGGGTAAGTAATCATATTTATACATAAAAAAGATCCTTAGGTAATCTCTTTTGGCAGTATTTTTAACTAAATTCATTTGTAATTGTGAAAATATATCGCTTGTTTCAGACCTATGTGTTGACCATATTAGTGCACAATTTTGTTTCAATGCTCTGTGCACTCTTTGGGAAACAGTTGCTGCTCCTGTGCTAAGAACAAGTTTGACTCATTTCTGAATCATTCTATGCCTAATATTAACGTGTTTTCTCATGGATTGCGACGGACGTACATGGATAAATATAGAGGTGCCTGGCCGCACCTTGCTTGCAATGACATCGTTGTTGATCAACATTTCACTCGAGTTGTGAAATGGGGTGGTCGATAAACGACCAAAGTTATTTTTTACCTTTCGCTGTACATGTGATATATTTATTTCAAACTAATCTTTAATCACTACTTCGATAGTTTTTAATTCTCTGCTGTTGGTTTTCTTAAGGATTAAATAAGGATTAAAGGAATATTTGCTCCTTTGCTGAAACTCGAAGTGCAAGGCTAGGCCTCGCATACCGAACACCATCCATTCTTATCAGAGTTTTATGGTCCATCATACTAATTTGAGTCAAATAAAAGGCTGACTGAAAGTAAAAGTAAACAGGCCTGTGTGGTTTCAGTCATAAATCAGTAAATAATTGATAATTGATATGAGCATATTCTGTTTGATACAGATGATGCCCACTTCCAGCAAATGAAGTCTGCTTTCACAGCTACTGGAAGAGGTCGACCACGTAAACTTCAGTTGGTACCACTGACCAACAAGCTACTGTTGCAGCTGGATCTGCTTTGGGTGGAAACAGAAAGGAGTTGGAGTGACCTCGTTTCATTTCTCCCTAAAGTGACTGATCTCAACCTTCTGCAAGGACTCGAAATCAAGACAGAAAATATCTTCCTTGATTTAACACATATGTGTGAAGATAATAGTATAACTAATCTACACACCAAAAATCATGGCTGTATTTCCAATAGTTTCTGAAATATTTCAATCTGAAATGTGGTTCCCCCTAAATTTGCGTCGTTTCCGCTGGATATCAATTATTATGGAGAATTTGTACATACTTGTGTGATTTTTTCAAACATTGCACTGAATTTCACTGTCCACAAAGCTTACATTGTAATCTGTCTACACACCAAAATTAATGGTTGTATCTTCAATAGTTTCTGAATTATTGGCATTAAAGTGACAAAGAATGTACTTTTTCAGTTTTTCCGCTTAATTTATTTAGGCTCTTTTTCTCCCAAAATATGAAACTAGACTGGCTGAAAAAAAAGACGTGTTCTACACAAACTTGTTTGGCATTTTTGAAAGTTCCAGACTGCTCCTGTACATATTTATGAAATGTGATGACCGAAAGTTGCCCCCCCCCAGGCAATTTTGTGATGATTTCAATTGTGTTTTTTGTGAAGTTTGCATGCTAGCTAGCAGAAGCCATTTGACATTAGAAGGCTAGAACTATGTGTTTATGCTATTCCTGTTTGCTGAGAACAGATCCTAAAAAGCTGAAAGGGCTGAGGATAAGCATGTGATAACCTCATGCTGTCAAAGTCGACCCATATTACAGTATTGAAGGGAGTCGCGACAGCGTGTATACTAAAATATCAATCTCATGACCTAATAAAGGTATCCACTTACTTTTTGGGGCGTTTTGCTTGTATTGTATTCTTCTTTTAAAATACCACAAAACATACACTCTCACTTAAAATTCAAATTTTGACTGCTGCTACCTAATTACAGTGCAACCCCTTCTGTTGAAAATTATTTAAGGGCACTTGAAAAGGCAAGATTACAAAACAGATATCAGGTCTGAGCATGCCCAAAGGTGAAAAAACAACACAAAAATGCACACACTCACACATACACATGATGGTTCCATCATTATAATAATGAAAATGTGAATAGATCACTAGCAAAATTTCTCCAACCCACTTTCCACCAACAGAAGTTAATCTCACTAGTGGCCAACCATATAGACCTTGAAGATCTGCTACCAAATTCTTCATACACTTGTAGTATGGACAAGTTGTCTGCTATCTCACTACACAGAGGTTGTCAGACAAATCTGCAATGCCATTCAACAACAGGTGGGACAGACTTGGACAAGGCGTACTTACACAGCCGAGATTGGTGCTTTGGTGGCGGACGTTGTGGCAATGCTGAAGGGCTTGACGTCACCGATGGTCTTGGATAGCTGCAGCTGAAGCTGCGAGGTGGTGCTGTTGGTGGTGCTGGTCTGTAGGGTCAGCCCCCCAGTCACAAGACTGGCTGATGAGGTACCAGAAGCACTTGTTGGAACAGCTGGAAAATAAAAAAACTGCATAGTCTGCATACCCGCTTTATCACAGCTTCATATGAGAATTGGCCACTACTCTGACTAGCTAATGCCTGGGTTACCTTTTCCTGAAGAAGTCTGGTAAAACCCATCATGAAACTCCACAAACATCCACTTGCTTAATATTAGTTCTCATTTCTATATTTCATGTCACCACATAAACATCTGCACAAGGTTTACTGATAAACCAAGTTAAGTCTACGTCCCAAGAGCGCCGTCTTCCGTCAGACCAAGTGATAGTCCCATCCTCCCTAAAGGCTTTCAAATGATACAGAAGCAAGACTATCAGGCAAGGTAGTCTCCTGTACCTGAGGAAGTCCCCGAGGCCGGCAAGTGGGAGATTCCCATGGCCGCTCCTGTCTGGGGTCTGCCAGCAAGCTTCTCTGTCCCTAGTCAAAAACAAGGCTTGATTGGACCTTAAGTTCACTTGCATGCCATTTCCCCTCCACATAAAGCCACACAGTAGCAATTCTCCACCTGTCAGAACTGTGGTCTCACCGACAACTACTGACACTACATTTACATGCAGTCACTTCTCATTAAACGATGATTAAAAGACAAAGCAAAGCATCGGAAGCCAGCAAATTAAGCTCCAGCCCAAAACTACTAAGCTGCTGGCATGCTAATTGTGGAATGAGTTGATTAAAAATTCACTAACGAGTTTCAAAGGAACTGTGCGCTCTTATTCCAGTAGGGCAGGACTGACAGCAACAATAAGCACTGAATTTCAAAGCCATTCTGGGGGAGGAATTCTTATAAACGTGTGCAAACAACAACACAAATGCCAGAAGTTGGTGGACAGCGTGCGAAGATCCCAGGGAAAAGGGTACAGTTGAGACAGAAATCCATGACAGTTTTACTTTCTGCTGTGCTCAGTCCTGACCTACTCCTTGTAAAATCCTTGTGCCATTCCTCTCAACTTCTTGGCACACTCAAATGAGCACTTCCACTCAAATTTATACTCTCAGTCATGATACTCAAATTCTAGATTTACGCATGAAGAACAATACAATCCAAGATCATTAACAATATACGTTCAATAAAATTTTAAAATGTTGCAGAATACATACAGCTGAAACAGAAAACAAACAAAAATAATGGCAGGAAGAGTAATTGGAAAGCACACAGAGAATAGAGGGAGAGCAGATACTAAAATAAGCCATGCTGTTGTAAGTCCTCAAACTAGATTTTTACCCATCACAAACAGAAGGGACCCAAAAGCAAATCAATTCTTTCAGGGGGAGACTCCTCATTCGGCGAAACTGATTCCATACTAAAGTTCCCTTGTAGATGCAACCCTCACCAGAAAGTTACAGTAGCTACATTCAAGCCAGCCAGCAGGACCCTCTCTGGGCACAACCGTGCTACGTGCATCATCTCACCCCACTACGCATCACAACTGCCCTTACAGACCTTCGCCGAATGTGGATTCCACTGCTGCAGTTGTTAATCCTTGGCTCAGCCACCAATGACATTGATATGAACATGGCAGCATGCATAATGATAGGAAAATAACCCAGATACCCTTTGTGTATGCAGTTAGCTTCCTCAGGAAGTCCTGAATCGTGGTGGCTCCAGCCTGACTACAAGGTTGGATGTTAGTGGTGAGGGGAGGGACTGGTGGTGGAAACACGTTAGTACCTTGCTGATTCAGGGCTGATACCATAGGTGGCAATGTGGTGGATATTGCTACAGGAGTGGCAACAGGAACATTACTACCAGCACTTGTCAGTACTTTCACCTGCAAAAGAGTAAAAGCAGTTAGTTTCCAGATATCCTATGTACATTGAGTCACATAAAGAGAACTTCTTTCCATTTAGACGGCAAGATATTGATCAATACATGAAATTCTTTCTTCTAATCCGACAGTTCCAAAGAGACTTAACAGCTGCCACACCATATGTCCCCTTAACATCCACGTAAAGCGCATTAAGAAATCAATTACAGGCAATTGCAGAGGACTACTTGCTACCAATCCACAGATATAATGTCAATGGCAAACTCTAACTGTAAAAAGCTTTGTAAGGCTTAGCCATTAGAAAAATATTTTTTCACCCATCATTGAACAGAAGCAACAACTATGCCTGATGAAAAGAATCACTCACTTCATCATTGATTCGCTTTTCCTGCAGGCGATCCTCTTCCTCATCACTATCAAGGTGACCAGTCTTTAAAAACTGCACTAACTGAGGCGTTGGTCTCTTTTTCCATGCATGGTACTCCATGATGTTCCCCCTATTCTGGAGGAAGAACATCTCTGTCAAGTGTTCTATATGGCTCTCTTTCAATTCACTCATTCTTTTGTGTCTCACGGCAAGAATTTTCCTTCTCAGGTCTGCCACTTCTGTTGAGGGAGGTGGCTTTTCCTCCAGTTTTATTTTCCTTTTGGGCGAAAGCCCAAGGGCCGGTGTGGGATTTTGTCGCACCCCAAGGGATGTCGCTCCTTGATGGGGGCCCGGCACGTGACCCTGGCGGGCCGGGGTGGCGGCACTGCCCAGACTAGGGCGCCGCGTCTGTGAATCGTGTCCTTGACTGTTCATTCCCGAGTTCAGGAGCAGGTTGGAAGAGGTCGGGGTGGGTCCCTTGACGGGACTCTGACCGTGGTGATGGATGGTGCTGCCAGAAGCGCTGATGCTGCTCATCTGGCCAGAGGCAGACTGGGAGAGGAGAAGTTTGTGGGTGGAAGTCTCAACAGCAGGAGCAAGACTGACCACTTGGGCAATGGTAGATGAGGGGAGAAGTTGAGGAGTCACTGCAGCTATGCCCATCACTGCCAAGAAAAAAGGAAGAAAAGGAGAAATTGCAGTCAATACAAATCCTTCAAATATCAGCCATTTAGATGACCTATAGATGCATGAAATTCAATCAGCCTGGACTAAAACCATGAAATTCAGTCAGCTTGGACTAAAATTGTTTTAATCCCAAAGAAAGCACCTTGGCAGCATTTGTGCACTGTTTTCCAAGTGATCCAGCAAGCCTTCTCAGTACCAGAAAAAAAGCAACAAGATATCTTTTTATCAGGAAAGTTTCTTGCAATCTGTTTTTTCTGGCCTTCTCATACAAAGCCTTATTCTGCATGAGGTGCCAAGCACAACAGACTCCTAAAATGTCCAAAGAGCTTTAGAAGCAGCTAACGAGGACAGGGTTCGTACAGGTTTTTAGATACAAAATTCCATGACTTTTCCATGACTTTTTATGACCTTCAACAACATTTTCCATGACCTAGCGTACTGTGATACATGACAATTTTAAAGAAAAAAGTGTATGGCGCACGACCAAACTCACGCACAATACACCCGTTGTAAAAAAATTTCTAATTCTTGTTATTATTTTTACAGTGCTGCAGATTGATTCAAAAACTGACAAATGCAGAAAATTTTCAAACAAGTACTCCTTAACCCTTACGCTGCTGAGGTTTCTTTGCATATCGTCATTGCTGCTTGCTGACCTATTTTCCCTAAATTTACTCCAAAAACGGTCACCGTCTTTGAAGCCCATTTTCATATTCTTCTTCCCCTCTGATCAAAAAGTGCAAAGAATAAAAGTTGTAGCTGAGAGAATTCTGTACACAGTGGTATGCAGCACTTGAATGAAATTTATCATAATACCTGCGTTTTATTCTCAAAATAAAATAAAACAACAACAACAACAAAACAGACCAATGAAATGCCTTTACACTAACTTTATTATCTAATCATAACCTCCAGCAATTATCAGGCTTGATTTCTGATAGGTTACCTAGTAAAAAGAAGGACAAAAAAGGCCTCAAATCCTTACATGCACCTCAAAAGTCACCACGTACTTGCTGTGATCATGGAGTAGGGGTGTGGTTGGGAGTGGGGAAGACGCTGATCACAGTGCCTAAAANNNCAAAGAAACACTGCACCACAAACAATACAAGCTCTTTTCACTCTGTCCTCGCTTGAACCAACTGACCGGACCGGCGTGGAAATGAAACGAGGTCACCTAGCCAAAGAACCAATCAGGAAGCAGAAGGCACACGAGCCTTCAGAATTAACCAATGGGATGCAAGGGCACGTTTTCCTGACGTGCTCAGCGTTTAAAATTAGATTGAGAGTATCGCGCGAAGCACAGCCTAGAAACGTATTTTTTTCTTTCTTAAATTCCATGACTTTCCATGACCTAAGTTGAAATTCCATGACTTTCCAGGCCTGGAAAATGAAAAATCAAATTCCATGACTTTCCAGGTTTTCCATGACCTGTACGAACCCTGCGAGGAGTAATACAGGCTCAACAGCATCAGGGTCTGTCTCAGAAACTGGTCCTCAGCACAGTGACAATTTTGGACCCCTCTTAAAATACTTCTACTACTGTATAATTTTATTATTTATTGCTCATTTTGTTTGAAATTTGTGAAAGAGATAATAAAAATAAAATGGAGTTTTAAAAAATGACTTTTCAGTATTTTGTTTTCGCTTTTGTACGAAAACTGGGCCCAAAATGGCGCGCTGGTTTGTGACATGGCCATAGCTCGGTCTTGGAAAAGTACTGTGCGTTGAAACTGTCGATCTTTGAAGGCAAAATACACATTACAAGGCGTCTTTTAAACATTATCTACTTTATTATTATTTGCAAAGTGCCCCAAAAGAAATCTTTCACCGAAATCTCAATCTGTTTTCATCTGCATCAGCCTCGTAACGCTTGGTGTCCAGACACAAACACGTCTTTTCGCATCGGCAACTTCGGCGGAGGAATACATTATATTGACACACATAGTGCCAACACACGCGCACATGTGCGTTGAACACATGTGGAAACGCAGAACTTCGTATGTTTATTATCATGAAAGAAATTTGAGTTTGAAGTTTCTGTAGCGGAATGGTGTCCAATTTTTCATGTTACGTGCCTATCGGCAATGTGTAAGTTCCTGCATTCCCGAAACGGCTAGGAACTACATTTTCGACACAAGAATGACCCAGTTCCTTGCGGAAGGATACTAGTACACGTGGTTGTGCACTTGGAACGAAAGCTTGCTGTGTTCGGAGTGTTTTCTGCTTGGTGTCCAGGCTCGCTCCACGTGTTACGTGACTGATCACATCTGGAGAGAACGTCGTAAAATGTAGGATTTTGACAAATTTTGAATAATCTGTTGCTATTTGCTATTTCCATGCGTTATATAGGGCCCTTCTCTTTTATTTACAGAAGTTTGGGAGTGCGAAAAAGCTATAATGTACGAGTAATTCGACTTTTCCTACGAACTACCGGAGCCCGACATTTTCTGGCTATGCATACCAGTCGAGAAAAGATTAATATTCCATAGAATATTGTGAAGGAATTTCAGTGATTTGTTTGCACTAGTCATACAATTTAACTATTTTTACATTTAAAACAAGTTTGAAGTCAGAAATATGTTGTTATGTCGAGCCACGTGCGTGGAAAGGCTACACCATGTGCTTCGTAACATGGACACCACTTCCATAACCATAACTTGAGTCCATGTGACGCAGCTGATCCTGCAGAGGAAGAATATCGCTACTTGTCTTTTTTATCGAACGCAACAGTGGTTTTACGCGTTTGGCGTAGTTGCAATCAACCACCTATTTATTAATATGTCAGAAAATATTGGCAAAGTTGTTGATACGTGACGGTGGCGCTGAAGCCCTTTGCTGACGATTAGCCTCATCACGCGGACACGTTCATTCATCCACACACCCTTCCATTCATTCGTCCATCCACCCATCTATCCATCCATTCACACACCCATCCATCAATCCATTCATCCACACACCCTCCCATTCATCCATCCATCCATCCACCCACCCATCTATCCATACTTCCACACATCCTTCCGTTCATCCATCAACACACCCTTCCATTCATTCGTCCATCCACCCATCTATCCATCCATCCACACCCCCTTCCATCCATCCATCCAGCACTGGCACCTGGCCGGGGAGTAGCCTACTACATTAATGCAGTGTAGACTGTCTCACCAGACTTGTTTCCTAGGCTTCTAGTCAGGGAGTGAGTGGTCAACTTCTTAGACTGTATGCCTTTTCCTCTGCGTTCAAAGAAATGCCTAGTCATTTTTTTCTTTCGTTTTTCTTTCTTCAATTTTGCCACAACATGCTTGTTTGCTTTTTAAAGGATACTTGTGGATTCAAATAAAGTAATCACAATGGCATGTCAAGCAGTTTTCATGTTTTGTTTTTTAGAAGGTGGGTGAAAGTGTGAATGTGGTGTCTTTGTTACGCGGCAAATACAATTTTATACACTGGTAACATTTCCTTGCAATTGAACATAGGTTCATTCAGAAAGGTTTTCTACACTGCTATGTCTTTATTTCACATGATGATGCTGGTTAACATCAACTTCCTAAGAAGTGTGTCATTTGATGACACTTTTTCAACACAAAAAAATATCAAAATGCCATCCCGACTTTAAGTTCACATGTTGGAAGTCAAGTACCCTTCTGAATCCCAAATATTTTGTTTACATGCTGTTTCTGTATGGCCATAGGGTGTATTCTTAAAATACAATGGTCTTTAACTACCATTTTGTAGTACTATTGGTTTGAATTTTGTGTCCATGTTACGCGGCCAATTTTCCTATTGGCCGCTCATTTCCAGACCCCTGGAGCCTGTATTCTTGTCTAAGTTATCTTTTCACCTGCATAACTCATTGCATCCATTGTTAGGCTTTATGAAAAAGTGCATTGCAGACTATTTAAAGTAACTTTTTTTTTGCACCACCATGTCACACTTTTAGGCCCAGTTTCTGAGACAGACCCATCATTCAATCCTAATCCACTCACATGTCTAACTTTGTCAGAAGTGGATAAATGATGCCCATCAAACCTTCTGAATGTATCACACCTGAAATCTCCCAGAGCTATGCCAAGCAATCAATGTTATCATCATGACTTGATCAGTATTTCAGAGCACAAAATACTGAGATCAGTCATAACGATGTTGCTATCCGGCCAAGGCCACAAGACAAGACACAACAAAAAGTGCCAGCTTTTGATAATGGCCGTTCATAACAACCTTCAAGGTGACACCCAGCATGGACATCCAACTACAGCAGCAGAGCTGGCTCCACCTACCTGAGCCACTCAGTTGCCTCTGGAGGACATTGATGGTGGTCCCAGACACAACTGCAGCTTGACTGAGGGAAGAGCCAGAGACAGGGGAGCTGCCTGCACTGAGCAGCCGACCCACTGTCTGTGGGGAGGAGACGACAGAGGAGGAAAGAGCAGGGGTGAGGGTGAAGGCAGCGGATGACAGTGTCCCTCGGACTCCATGGACAAGCCCTGCAAGCACAGACAAGAGGGTAACAAGATCTAATGTGCCTTTCGCATGAGAAAATACGAACACAAAGGCAGAACCTTGCTGTTGTGCTGACCAGTGAAGTGATGCAGAAAAAACCTGCTCAGCCAAAAAGATTCTACATCAGTTTCAATTGACCGATGCACACTTCTGGCCTGAATATTTAGGCTCCCCCCCCCCAATTTGTGTTGACTCTCCATTTACTATATTATCACAAAATTAGCTCAAACTTTGGATCCATTGATCAAAAGTTTCTGAGAAAATAAAAATACCTCCCCTGACTATTTGTACTTGTGCAACCATGAGGAAAGTGGCAGTGAGGGATGAAGGCAACCAAATATCAGTTTTTCATGTACATTGACTTGAGGAATGCCTAACCAAAATAATCAGGTCATGCATCTCTAGCCAGAATACCATTCAACAAAACTTCATTCTCTTCCTAGTGTCTCAATTATCAAGCCAAGAGCTGCTAGAATCTATCTCATGAAGCAAGAAAAGCAAAGTTAATAAATCAACTTTGTAAATCAATGGCGAGAGAAAACTCCAGAAACTCATTTTGCATGTATACTGTTTGAACCTTTCCTTACCTAACTCTGCTTACCAACAAAGTTACTGTAAAGCACCTAACGATTGCTGAATGTATACACACACCAATTCAACACATCCCTAGCTCTTCTCCAACATGGCAATTAGGACAGCTCTTCCAGAAATCACCAAGTAATCCATTTGTGCCTCCAAAAATGCTGATCAGCTGAAAGCACTATGTAATCCATCACTGTCAAATGCTGCATACTTAGGTCATTCAGTCAGCAATCCCTCAGGCAGTTTGCCCTGGCTACAGGAGGTCCATACCTAGAGCAGAGTGGGCTGCCTCTGGCGTAAGGGCCTGAAGGTGGCTGGTCACGGTGAACTGTGGCAGCACTCCCTGGCGGGAGGCCTGGGAGCCCGAAGAAGGTGTCGGCACAGCGCCATCACCACTGCCGCTTGCTTTCACTTGTTTGGCAGCATCGTTCTCATCACCTTTCTGCATTCTACCCCTAACCCTGCAAGTACAGTTCATGCATTTCTGACAATGCAAATTAACCTAATTGAAGGGTTCTGCAAGGTTGATTTCATGGCACTTAAAATCCCCCCCCCAATGTTTACATAAAAGCAGTAAAAGTAAAAATAACAAGAAGGGCAAAGCCCACATGACTCACATGCTGAGAGGATGTGAAAAATGGCTGTTTTTTAGACAACATTTACTGCCCCTGCGACCTTGACCTTGAAGCAAGGTAAATCAAACTGGTATCAAAAGATAGGGATTACTTTGCCCTACATACCATATATAGGTCAGGTATCCAATCTCAAAAACTTCAGAGAAAATTGGGAAAATGTGAAAAATGGCTGTTTTTAGACAACATTTACGGCCCCTGCGACCTTGACCTTGAAGCAAGGTCAAGTCACTATGTATGTTTTTGTACGCCTTGTCATCATACACCATCATGCCAAATTGGGTGTTGATAGACTTAATTGTCTCCTAGAATAATAATAATAATAATAAAACAGACTATTTCTACGCACATACCTTCCCTAATAATAGGCAAGCTCATGGCGTTTACAATGAGAAAGTCTACACTCATACAAAGCATTCTAACACTCGCACACTGTACAGTTGAAATAAAAGAAAAAATTAATACAATACAATTAATTAAGTAGCAGGCAATAAACAAAACACGAAACATAAAAGAGGCGCCTTGTGAAGCACTTCACTGCTCGTCAGGAAAGACTGACCGGAACAGGTGTGTCTTGAGGGAGGTTTTGAACTGGGACATGGAATCAGAGTGTCGGACAGGGAAAGGTAGGCTATTCCACGTTACAGGGCCGATGTAAGAAAAAGCTCGCTGTCCTTGGGTTTTCTTTTAGCGAAAGGGGCCATTTATCGTTTTGGTGTCTGCAGCTGAACAGTTATTTCTAGCGGGGGTGTAGACAGTGAGAATTTCTTTGAGTGTGTGAGATGCAGTTTGATTGAAGAAGTTGAAGCACATAGTGGCTAGCTTATACTCTATCCTCTGAGCAACGTTAAAGGTTTTTACGGATGCCAGGACGCCCGGACGCATGGACGGACGACACGGGTGAGTACATAGACTCACTTTTGCTTCACATGTGAGTCAAAAGTACAATAATTCTTTTAAAACCTGGTGGCATGTGCAGTTGATAGAATGGACAACGTTAAACCATGCACACATGGCACTCAAGGTAATTAATCCCCTTGTCTGATGTAAGCAAAAAAGGGAGAGAAGCAATGTGTTAGTATCATTTTCACCTGTAGAGTGGTGTTATGTGGTGTCATCATTTTGTGCAAGACGGACAACAAACCTGCCAGTAAGCAGTTTCCACAGCTATCTGCCAGTAAGAACAGTTGCTGATTGTGTGAAAATGTGATGAGTTTCTGCTGCATTAGAAGGTGTGGTCATTATAGCAACAGACAGAGATGTTCAAGGGCAAGTCTTGAAAATGTTCAGCAGTTGATGTTGACACTGATGGAGTTGCACATGAGTTTGCCCTTCGACTTGCTGTCCAACATGTTTATTGTCTCAAAGACAAGTAGGACATTGCATTTTGTGCTCAACATTCTGCTCTTTTACCTCCAACCCTTGATCTACTGAGCAGACAGAGAAATAGTTGAGATGCTGTCAAAACTGTTTCAGCAGGTAAACAATGTAGTGTCCAAGTTGTCACCACTCAGTTTTATTCTTTATAATTTTGGTCAAAAATTAAAGAAAAAAAAATGTCACGGCTCACATATGTAGTGCGGCTTTGTTTTTTAAAGTCCGGCATGATATGGCTTTAAACATATGTACTTGCTGTTTGAGGAGTTTCTGCACATTCTTTTTCACAGTGATGCTGCGTGTCCCCTGTTGCACGAGATTTGCGTTTTTCTTTGCACAGGGAATTTTTGTATATGAAGACTGGTTTTATTTTGCTAGGAAAAGATTGGATAAGAAATAATTCATGGATTGGAGAAATTTTGATACTAAGAGCTTAGTGAAAATTTCTGTAGCCTGCTGTATGGGTTTATAAAGGTTTTTTAATTTGTAATAATTGGTTATGGTTTTGTTCTGTTTGTATTTTCATCTAGTGAGAGACAAGAGTTTTTGGCAGCAGCTTGTGGTGTATAGGTGTTTATCTGTAATGAGTTAATAGTTTCATGTAAAATTTGGTTAGTGCCGTCCTTGTTTTAATATGTGATTAGTGACTGAGGAAGGAATTTCCCTTATTTATATATTTTTACTGTCCTGTTGGTGGTGCGAGCCTTTTACACCTACACCAACCGTGACAAAAGTTCTGTGTAAGACCTCATCAAATTAGACTAGAAGAGTAACACTACATTTAATTCAAAACCAATTATGAAATTGCAGTGCTGGAATACTACATTGGTACAAATCTACCAAAAGAAAGCAAATAATTGCCAGAATGGCCATGTACACTTCAGCAAAGTTGCATGCAAAGTGTGTCCACCAGTTACCTCCCCTTGATAGGTGTACCAAGTAATACACATGGTGAAACCACTCTATTGATGCAAATATCCCTGCAGAATCCGTTTCCCTCACTGCATTTTCTTTATGTGCTGGGCAAGTTTATTTCAACTACTATATAAACTTTCTATATCAAGTCAACTCTACACAGCAAGTTTATTTTCTCATTCAAAACCTTCACAGAAATTAGTAGACAATTCATGATTTATGTACAATGTCCCATACTGCTGCTATTCCCATACTGTCTCTAGCCATTAGCAAAAGCCTAACTACTCACTTTAAATTTTATTCCTAAAACTATGCTTTAACTGAAACAATCATGTGAGGACTGGGCAAGATAATGGTTGATTCTCTCCCTTTGATTCTCACTGGGTGCTGAACTTAGGACTATTAGTTGACTGGTGATACAGTGAGTGACAAGAACAGATTATGGCAGTAAGGGACATTATACACACCACCTCCACCACAATGATGAAGAAGCTGTGCCATTATTGAGTATAAAAAAGGATGTGGTTATGGTAATATAAGTGAACATTTTTTTCCCCTGCTGACCCTAGACTTTATCCGATTATGGAAAAATAAGGAAACATTGAAAAGAGAGAAATCAAAGGTAAACGCCAAACTGCCGACTGTCTCATCTTAGATTCTTACCTATGAGAATTTTTAAAGAACCATTTTCTGCTGATTTTACACACATACTTGTATACATGTGCAGTGTCACTCTGGCCTCCTTTAAATAACAAAAAAAAAAAAAAAAAAAAAAAAAAAAAAAAAGTTAGTCCTACCTACCAATGGCTCCCACCCACCCCACTCCCATGTTACCTTAAACCAATTCTGGGGTGGGGGGAACCTGTCATCATTTCTCAAGGAATCCCCCCCCCATACTTTCTCTGCTCCTTCCAGACACCTCAGTACCAAGGTGTAGCTGTCAACTAATCTCCAGCTGCTTTCTCTCACATTTCCCCCATGACTCAGTTCTAAATTTAGCAGTTACAGTAGCCTGTTGTTCCTAAAATGGTTATTATATTTAGAACAGTCTGAACAGACAACTATAGAGCTAGCCCACACTTTCACTAGGTAGGAAGAGTGGTCTGAAGGAGGCAGGGAATGAGTGTAGCATTGTGGTAAATAACATATTCAAATCATGCAAGTTGCAATAGTTGATTTTAAAAAATTGGCATTTGTTACCAATCATAGGGAGGAAATGAATAGTTGCTTTGCACAGTATGGAATACAAGTTTTTCCTGTCCCTGTGATGCATTTTATAGTTGCCAAGTACTCAGGGCCAGACCCAGGGGGGGGTTCCAGGGGTTCCGGAACCCCCCCCCTAGAAAAAGCATGTACCTTGGTTTGAGTTTTTTTTATTTTTTTTATTTTTTTGTGTGTGTCTCCAAAAACAATGCTGCTCTTACCCCTCAAAACAAGGCCCAGAATGCACCAGATTGCACAGATTTTAACCGTTTTTCAAAAAAAATTTGGGGGGGCATGCCCCCGGACCCCCCTAGTTTGCGCGCCTGCGAAGCAGGCGCGGTTCGCAGGCACGCGCTCGTGGCTTCGCCACTTCGCTGATTTGTCCCCCCCAACCAAAAAGGAACCCCCCCCCCACAACTCATTTGGTCCGGCCCTGAGTACTGGCAAGCTCACAAAGCTGCCTATCCTCTGTAGCCCAAAGTGAATGCTACTGTCTTGCAAGGGACTTGCCCTCAGTTCAAATGTGATTTTCCATTTCACAACCTTTAAGTCCCACAGAGCATGCATACCCTGAAATTTCCTTAGGGGGGGGTGGGGAGATTGAGTTTCTGGTTTAGAAAGAAAGGTGGTGGTGGTAGCAGAGGTGGTAGTAGCAAAGGTGGTGGTGGTAGCTTAACTCTGGTCATGTAGGGCAGTGTCCACTTTAATGGCCTTTCAGCCATAACCTCATGGTCCCTAGCAAGACAAAGCTGCCTTATCTCCCATTAGCTTCAGACCACTTTTCATTCATCTCCTCTTCAAGAGGACCTAAGATTCCAACACCCCCATCCCCACCCATCTCAAACCCTGACCCTTTGCACTCATCCACATTCCCTCCTCCCAACTCCCATCCACACTAGTCCTCTCTCTCTCCAACCCCTATGCCTTGCCATAACACCCTATTCTTGCTGCTGATTCATTCAGGGAGAGAGGACCTTAGATTCCAATCTCCTATGTCCCAACCCTTGACTTCTTACAGTGTACACCCATCCACTCCCAAGCACATTCCCTCCCTACTCCCATCCACACTAGTCCTCTCTCTCTCCAACCCCTATGCCCTGCCATAACACCCTATTCATGCTGCTGCTTCAGTCAGGACCTTAGATTCCAATCTCCTATGTCTCAATCCTTGACTTTGTACAGTGTACACTCATCCACTCCCAACCACATTTCCTCCCTACTCCCATCCACACATTAGTTCTCTCTCTCTCTCTCTCTCTCTCTCTCTCTCTCTCTCTCTCTCTCTCTCTCTCTCCCTCCCTCCCTCCCTCCCTCCCTCCCTCCCTCCCTCCCCAGCTGCAACTATTTTCCAAACCCTATGCCCTCCCTAACACTACTCTTGATGCTGATTCAGTATAGGAGAGGGCATTCCCTCACCTCTTTCTTCAGGATGTAAACCTGACTTACACAAGATGAATGAATCACATTATCCCTCCCTCAGTTGTACTTTGATCATTGATTTTATCTAAAATTACTAGAATCATACTTTTATCTTTAGTTTTAAAATAATGATGACTAATTCTGTCTAAAGGAGTGCATCCACATTGTTGGTGTTGGGCAAAAGTAAGCCCAGGGCATGATCAAGTGACATTCTGAAAATGCCATTATTCATCCTTTGTCAGCTGCAAGTAGGGAACGTTGCAAGCATGCAAGTAATGTAGAGCAGGGTGGATGCACCAACAATGTTCCAGAATGTCTCACTGTGATGAAAAATGCTCTAAATTCCACACTTTGATATGGACAGTCAGATAGATGGATTGATTTTTATGGCCTATCAGCCCTTGTAGGCTATGTAAGGCCATTGATTAAAAAAAAAAAATCACAAGACAATGTTACATCAGGAGAAAGTCAAGCCACCACTTCTCTATTTATTTGCCTCTTATAAATCCAGAAGGGAGACTTGGTAGGTCAATTCTAACCCCCAATACACATGGGTATCTTTGATTCAGGGCATGGCATGAGTACTTAAGGCACACTTAAAGAACCTCTGAAATGCATGCATCAGTATCGGGGTCCGACAAGCTGTTGCCCCTTTGCCCAGGACAACCAAATGTTCTTTTCAGGCAAGGAAAGGTGCATCTTGACTGGCAGAACTCATTCAAAACGGGCCATTTTGTCCCCAGCTATAGGCAGACAACCCATTTTTATGCTTTACCAGATAATGATTTGGGGGGGGGGGGGGGGGGGGGGGGGGGGAAAGAAAAGAAAAACTCATAGAACTTTTAACTTTTCAGAGTTTATTATAAAAAATGGTCAACAGCATTTGAACTCCTGATCTGGAATGTTAGTCTTTAACAACAGTGTGCTGCCGATTCCCTATTATAGACGTTCATCTGAGTTAAATGTGCAACCAATTATCCTCTGCTATGTTTTAGAATTGAAGCATAGGACAGCTAGAAAACCATCAAAGCATACTGACAGCTGTGCAGGCAGTCTCCAAACTGCCCATTTCGGCCAAAAGAAAAAAGGTTTTGGTTTCCAGTGACCCGTCTGACCCTAAATTCTATTGGAAAAACACACAAACATACATGTATGCACACACAGAATGACAGATAACTAGCAGTTATATGTACTAGCACAATTTGAAACTCAAACCTAATCACTATTCTCAGTAACAATACACCCAAGAATCTCAAGCTTGCAAAATTAGTGACCAAGTTTACCTCCAAATATAAGAGTCAATGTTGATCTTTATTTCATGGCAGATGATCGGTCAGGTGCAATAAAAACATGTATCCCCAACAGGTTCATCCTGTCATCTCTATGTAGTGTGTATGATGGAAGTACACAACAGCATGTAGGAATGGCTGTACAGCTTCAACCCATATTATTATTACTATATTAGACTTACTTCGCAATTCTCTGGCTAACTCAGGAATAAAGGAAGGGTGGATGAGGGGAAACTAAACATTAACAATTGAACCATTTTGTTCATAAGTTTCAAGAAGGATAAGAATGGATTACCTAGTCTACTCGAGTCAGTTCATAATAGCACCAATTCTGTGTTTTGGTCTCTATGGGTGTTGATTTCACTTGCATTGAAAAAATTTCCAGTGAGTGCATAGTGAGTGCATTGTTCTGCAGTTTTCATGCATATTTGCCAGAAGTTATGCATGAATACTATGCCAAGCTGCTCAAATATTTATCACCATAATTTGTTACCAGAACCTTACTAAAATTCAGCTCATCCAGAGTTTTTTTCTCTCCAATTTCTAGGTTTGCCATTCATTAACAAGGGAGTTCTTGAATCACTGCAAGCCTCATGATTCCATCGATTTCCTGGATGCTCTATGTTAGGTACTGGCAGCCGCAGCCAGTTTTGCAGGGAAAGGTGCCTGCAGGCTAAAAATTGATGATTTACCCCGTGATGTTTATATATTTAAATTGAAAATTTTCGCACCAAAACTATGTGCAAAATAAAGTTTCAACCTTCATCTGTCGTTCTGTGTTGTTTTTTATGTTGTCTGTGATCTGTGGTACTTGTGCGAATGCACTAAAAGTACTAGATGAAACACAAAATACGCTTCGCGTCATCAGTCTGAATGGCGTCTTTCGCCGAGCATATTTACAGTGTGTTAGAAACAATACCTTTCGCGCCGTCAAGAAACCCATTCCAAGTATGCGAATTACTGAGTCAGCAAGACGAAGCTCCACAGTTTATTCTCGTATAAATATTTTTCCAAAATAAAGCGATTAAGTTAAAGAAAATTCTATCTGAAAATATGTCTAATTTTCAAAAGCTCATATCTCTGGAACTACTCAACGGATTATATACAATAAAGATGGAAATTAAAGCTCATTTTATGCCGAATTTAACGATATATGAAACGTGTCGGACAAATGAATGCTCGCGCAGCGCGAGCCAAACGGAGACGAGTACTCTCCGCGCACTGGTAGTGGAACGCATCATGGCGGACTACGCATCTACGAGCGGTTGTGGCAAATCGGAGTTATTTGTTTGCAGCATCAAGTCTAGTCTTGATAAGTAGCCTAATTCGATGTCTAAACTCATTAAGTTACCAGTACTGCAAGTTATTAAAGCTATTTTTTGCTATTCATGGCAAAGTTTACGCAGAATTAACAGCAAATGTTTGCCACGTGACCGGGTCAAAGTTGTGTGTTGTGTATATGTGCATTCGAAGTGTAGGCCTATCGTATTTTTCTTTCTGCTGATTGTTATCATCAAAATATTATGACAGGAATGTCTGTATGTTATAAACAACATAAATAAGTGTTTTGTTGAATTTTAGCAGGGTGTTCGAAAACAAAAATCGATGTCTATCATAGACCGAAGTGCGATCCCATATCGAATAGTCATGTGTTTGGATGTATACACACACGTGCCAATAACATCTGATTCTCATCTCTGAGGTACGCAGCCAAACTGCTGACATGTTAAAAAAATATTAATGACCTTTTATAGAAATGCAATGCTATTTTATTTTTCTGTTTTATTTTAGACTATGCACAATTCCAGCGTCCGAGCTCTCTCTCTCTCTCTCTCTCTCTCTCTCTCTCTCGCTCTCTCTCTCTCTCTCTCTCTCTCTCTCTCTCTCTCTCTCTCTCTCTCTCTCTCTCTCTCCCACTCACACACACACACATGCACGCACACACACACACACACACACACACACACACACACACACACACACTACACTTGAAACGAAGGTCCAATTTCTATTTCAGCAAACTAGAGTTTCTTCTTGGACAGCTATGGAGCAAGAGCATTTCATCCAAAGGAAGAGTAGAAGAGGGACATTGTGTCATAAACATGCCAAATAAATGAAACACTTTCCAAATTAAACATCCACATGAAAAAAATCATCAATACAATACTAATAGGCACATATTTCAAGGTTTTCTTGGATGGATGGATGATTGGATGCATGAATAGGTGGATGGATGGATGAATGGATGGTTGGTTGGATGGATGGATGGATGGATGTATGTTATGGCCTATCAGACTTCCTATGCTATATCTATTGTCCACAGAGCCGCAATGTTTTTTTTTAATAAAAATTAATTAGCAAGATATTTTGTTAACCTATATTTTAAATCTATGTTAATTTGCAAAGTTCAAACTATTACTGAGCCACATGCAATATTTCATGCTGGTAACTGATATAGTTTTTTAGATAGGAAGATTTTCAGTGAGCCATGCCCCCGCAGAATCACGCCTTATTTGTTACTAAAAATAGACTGGCTAAAAACTATATGCACTTTTCTGGTAAATTTCAGTTCATTTGCAAAGGTAAAACTATAACAAAGCCAGACACCAAATTTTATGCAAGTATCTCATATAGTTTTTGAGATAATAAGCTTTTCAGTCAAGTACCCTCATAATTTCACTTTTTTCCATCACGCAAATCGGGGTTTTCCTCAAATTGATAACACAATATCTTGAACTGTAAGCTTTTTTGTATCTTGGAAAAAAATAGTGTCAAATTATATGATATAGTCTTCTGGTATAATAAGTCTGATAGGGCTCACTTCAATGGTTTTTGTTCAGCAGGCCTTCAAATATGGTCCTCGGTGATGTTTTGCACGTTGAAAATTCTTATTTTGGGCCATATTCAGCACCCTGTTGTACTGGAACTGCATTAAAGAATGGCTTCATTTTGCTTACATGAACTGCCTACAATATATTGATTTGGAATTAGGCAATATATGCTGTGTACCTTGTATGATTAGCGGACTGTTAGGCTGCAAAGTTTGGAAAATATTTAGTATTACTCTACGTTTCGCGTTTCCATATACAATAAATGCTGTATCTCCAGAACGAATCAAGATAGACACTTCATTTTTGTTTTATTTTAATTCTTTCATCAAGTAGTAAAAGCACAACACATAAAAACAAAACAATCTCTGAGTCAAAATTTTGGCTGCCAGTACCTATCTATGTGCTCCTGCGTGGTCCGTAAGTACTTTCCCTATAGTATCTGCACAGTGTATGGTGACTAGCATAAATCAAACAATAGTACTCTCTATCCCACATCAATCTCAACTAATACTATGGCACATCAGGTTGACACACCCTCTCAACTTTTCCTATACTCATATGACTGCAAAAGTGAAAGTTTCTTGAATACAATTTGGGGGAAAGACCATTTTTTCACTTGAACTAAGTTCACCACACCTTGGTTGGTTGGAAATCATTTCCGACATCTCTCCAATACCCTCAAAACCCCTGTATAAAAAAGGTGTCAGTGTGTGTGTGTCAGTGTGTGTGTGTGTGTGTGTGTGTGTACACGAATGGAAGAAAAACCTCTACTATTGCAGTGTGTCGCTCATTTGTCACGGATCGGGTAGGCCTCCACACTTCGACACAATTAACAGATTTCAGACCTGCGCCAAGCATATCAAAACGATCTTGGGCTCAGGATGGGAACGAAAAGGGTGCACGTTTCATCAATGGTCCCAATACAAAATTGGAGCCCTCGCGTTTATCATTAATTAAAACTTTCGGTACTGTTTAAATCTTCAAATTCAAAGCTGTTCTTGGGTACATTTGTAACATTCCATCACAAATAATTTTCGCGTCCAAAATACGAAGAACCCGCCCATCTATTGATAACTGTCAACCGGAAATCTGCCATCTCTGCCGATACAAAAACAAAATTACTACAGCATACACGTGTTGCGTAGCCCAATCTAAAAAATATAACATTAAACATCGGAAACAAAGCAGCAGGTTAATAAGGCATATAAACAGTGCGCTGATATTGATTCGATCGCATTAAACTGCTACCTCCTTCAGATTCGAATAAAGCACGTGCATTTGGAACGCTAGTATCCTCATCAATGCACACTGGCGCGAAATAGTGTACGCGAAGGAAAAAAAATACCACACAGTCGACGCCATCTTGGAAGAATTTGGCTCTCACTTACCTGAGGGAAAATTAGATATATCTTGATGAGGACCCATCCATCTTTGGTCATTTACCCCTATTCCAACCAGCTCTGGTTGTTAGCCAGACATGGTAGACATTTATAATACTTCCTACACAAAACTAAAAGAGTGCGAATGGAGAGACAGCACAGTGTGCCTCCCCTAACTCAAGCGATTTTGTTCTAACGGAGCATGCGCATTTCGCTTGGTTCTTCGAGGACGAACGATTGGTCAATGCGTCATAAACATGGCTGGCGATGGTGGTGTTGTCGGTGTGGAGGTGAGTAAGAAAAGGAACTAATGCTTATATATCAGTATTGTGATCTTACCCGCCTGTGTTTCGTGCAAATTCTTCTAAAAATGTGAACAATGCGCTGAATTTTTAGTGTTAGATCTCCAGTACGGCTTTTGAGTAAATGGACAGGAGGATTCGAACTACGTCGCGCACGTGCTCTCGTCCGCGTAGTTAGTAGGCTTGCACATGGCAACATTGCCATAATTATTATCTTCATCAGTTTCAAGTGATGCTTGCTTGACTGTCTAGATGGTGCTGCCTCAGAAATACATTGTGTTTGAAGAAGAAAATGCAAGTAACGGAGATTTTTTTGTGATCAAAGGATAGAAACCCACGGATGCTTTCGTTCCAGATGCATTGACTGCACTGGCTAGACTAGAGGGTAGAGACTAGAGTCGCTGTGGATCGGTAAGCCGTCAGTCGCCTCAGTTCAAGTTCAACATAACGTGGCACATACTAAATGGAAAAAACTTTTCTAGATCCAACGTGTGACTGAGGTCAGAAAACCGATAGTGGAAAGTCGCTATGTGTGAGAAAGAAGTGGCAAAATGATGTCGCGACCTGCGGTCTTGAGTTTGTCAAATCAAATGCTGGATACCAGATTTGCTTCTTCAAAACTTCCGTTGCTCCCTTAGGAAAGAAATGTCTGTGGATATATTTACGAGGTTCCAATGCTAGTGGTTAGACAGAGTGCTCGCCCACTGTTTCCTGGGGCTTTGGATAGTGGCATTTGACACTTCTTGGATCTTGGGCAGGATGCTAAACTAGGAGAAAAGGATGTCTGTGAAAGCAGTGATGCCACATTGCAGGGCAACTAACGCTTGTAGATGTATATAGCCTTGAGCCAGCATCAGGTTAGAATACTCATGAAGGAGTGGAGTTGGCTCTGTGTCTCAATTGTCGGGCACTGCGTTTGTTGTCAAGTGCCAGTGAAGGATGGATTAAGCGGCTCAATGAATGATAGGGGTAAAGTGTAAAGTAGTTTGAGACCCAGACATGGGTGATAAGATGCTATATGAAACCACACTTTAACCATCATCTTTATATTATGATATATATATGCATTGACATTCTACAGCAACTGTTCCCCAAACTGGGTGAGAGAGAGTGAGAGAGAGAGAGAGAGAGAGAGAGAGAGAGAGAGAGAGAGAGAGAGAGAGAGAGAGGGGGGGGGGAGTGTGTGTGTGTTGTACACATTAGCATTCAAGCATGATTGATGTTCTGCAAGCTGGATCTCCTTCCACCCTTGCAGGCTTGGCATCTGTGAATGTGAGAGTCAGCATCACATCTGTGCCAACAAAGAAATCTATGAAAAACTTGGGTGTGGTTTTGGACAGACATCTTGGCCTTACTGCCTACATCATGGCAGTGTGCAGATCCTATTATTACCATCTTTACTGCATCAGCAAGATTTGTTGATTCCTAGATGAAGATGTAGAGTAGTCCATGCACTTGTCATTTCTCGTCTTGACTACTGCAATTCACTACTCTACGGGCTACCAACACAGTCAATTGATCACCTTCAGAGAGTGCAAAACTCTGCTGCTAGGTTGATCAAGAAGGGGTACGCAAAGACAGCATATCGCCCCAGTCTGCTGGATCTACACTGGTCATGGCTAGAAAAGAGAATTCAGTTAAAGTTAATTTATATATATCCTCACTTACAGATGCATACAGGACAGGGCCTCTATGCCATGCTATCTCTCTGACCTCTTGAGAGAGCAACATTTAGGGCACTGCCTCAGGTCATTCAAAAAGGAGCTGCTTGCCTGCTCTCCGAGCACCGAGACTGTGGAATGGTCTTCCACTTGACAGTCAGACTCTGTCTATGCATTCAAGAAGAAACTGAAAACTTTTCTGTTCTCTCAATGACTATGTGCAGTGCCTTTGAGCAGTGTTTTGAAATAGGCACTTTAGAAATCTATTAACATACATACATGCATGCATGTGCATACATGTGCACTTGCATTTTTGTGCATGTGTGTGTGTGTGTGTGTGCACAAGCATGTGTTCCTGTATTAGCATGTGTATGTATGCACCATTGCTGATGTATTATGAGTTGACTAAAACTTGTAAATTGTGAAAGGTCATGTTTGGATCATGGTGTTGAATATTATTTAGATCTTGCATTTTATGTTATATTCCTTTTATTTTGTTGTCTTTTATAGGGTGAGACCCTCCAGCATTTAATGGATGAAATGAAACATTCGTACAGTGCTGATGCTTTCAAGGTACTGTTTCCTCCTTGCCTGCCTTTTCTTCTCAGCAGTAAGAAAAACTTGTCTTTCAAGGAACACCAACTGTGTGACCATTTATATATACAAACCTGTAATGTAAAAACTAAAAAGGAACAGAATAAGATTTATCTACCACAATATTAAGTTTATTACATAAATTTAGGAGAGAACAGCTCGTTTAGAGCATGTAGTACCTGACAGAGCCAGACACCCTGTGTGTGACAGACAGAAAAAGCTTCAGACTAATAACCACGGCGATTTTGTTGTTGTCAGCCTTATAAATGTTGGCATCTTCATCAGTCTACACCGACAGATTGTTGGTTTGAAAGGTCTTTGCTTGATGTCATTTTGAAACCTCATTTAGTCCAGATGTGGGGAGCCAGTATCAAGTTGTTTTTCTTCTGTGTGATTAATGAATGAATGTCCAAAAAATGCTCCTGTTTTTCATGTGCTCTTGATGTTGCGTTTCCAGAGAGTTGTGTTGTTGCTGCTGGATGAGGAAAAAAATGTGCTGTCTTTGCAAAGAATATTCCACAAATTCTGCCAGTATGATGATGTTCGATTCAGAACCTTTCATCTCCTGCGGAAAAATCTGCAAGATCATCAGGTAAGATTTTCCCCCCTTTTCTTTCTTTTTGCATACACATAAAAGAAGGTAACTGCAGTAGATTAAAAGAAATGAACCAGAGGAAGAGGAGGAAATGGACAATTTGTTGTGGGAGTCTTTCTGTTCAACTTGAGACAAGTGCAATTACTGATGCAGAGGATAATGTAGTAAAAAAGGGGATTCTTACATTAATGTTAGCACACCTATTGGGAGGTTTGACTAGTGGTCCTTGCCTGGGATTACAACAAGGATGATGATGATGATGATGATGACAGTGATAACAATAATGGTGATGATGATGACAGTGATAACAATAATGGTGATGATGATGACAGTGATAACAATAATGGTGATTATGATGACAGTGGTGTTTTGATTACAGCAATGGTGATAGTGGTGGTGGCACATGCTAATCTGTTGTGTATTCTCAGTCCTAGTGTTCTGAGTGAATACATGTACTGATTTCATTCTTTCCACAGAAGCCAGGAGAAACCTATCTCTTGAATGCATTTGGTCTTCTGCAAGGACTGGGCTTGTTGCACTGTGAGGAGGAGGAGCTCACAGATTTCTACTTTGACAACTGTCCAGGTAAGGTTTGAAACCCATCCTCCCGCACACGGCAGTGATTCGATGATGACAGCTATCTACTCAAAAGCATAGATGTTGCAGCATCGGATACATAGGGATATGCCAATAGCGGTACTAAGCAATGGTCAGTCATTGAATGAATATGCTGGAACATGACTGCTCTGGAGCAGGCTCCGAGAGCTCAGCAGCCACAAGTTCCAGCTGATGAGGGAGACCATCCAGGAGGCCTGGCAGCTTGTTGCACACTGCACTTTGACCCAATGTCAAAGTTCAGACAGCGCTCATGAAAGCTCAGAGGTAGAGACTGGTTGCTGAAGTGATCTTTTCAACATCTCATTTCCTTTTCATGACCCTCTGTGACCCTACAAGGAGTTGCTGCTATAAAAGTGTACTGTTCATCCTTTCTGAAATGTTGTGGGCACAGGATGATTGTGTGGAAATGAGTAATTTGTGGACTAATCCTGATTAACAAAGCTTTGTATGGAATTTTCTGTTGCATTGTAGATTTGTTCACGGTATGAACAATTGAACTCCCAGCCTGTCTGGTGAGAAAAGGTTCAAATTAGTAAGAAGAGTCATTAACTGACTGAAATGATGGAGATCTCTGAGTTCTGTTCACGCGCCTAGCTAGCGTTGCTGAAAGTTCTCTCCAGTATATATTGAATTTTTTAAATGAAACTTGAAAGAAGGACTTTGTGTTTAGTTTTTGGTACTTACATGTGAGTGAAGATACCGCCGTCAGTGTGGTGTAGATTTTGGCTCCAGTTTCTCTTCGACTTTGTGTTTCTTCTGTCTATTCTTCGCCGAGTCCAACAGAACTCACCTGAGTTGTTGTCCAGCCACCACCCTTCTTGTGTCAACAACTGCTGCTGTTGTGAGCACTACTCCAACAGTTCAATCGAAAACTGGCCTGACCTGTTCTGCCTTCAGGGCGCATCTGCACTCCAGTATAGCAGAGAAGTTGCTGTCACTGCGTGAAAAGGGGTATCCACCAGATCCTATATTTGATGCCACCTTGCTTGAACTTGGTATCAAGCAACGTGTGAAGGCCAGGAGATCCAGGGCAGGGGGGGGAGGAGAAAGCAGAGAAAGATTCCAGTGCTTGTGCTTGGTACTAGCATTATGGTCAGTACCCCGGATACTGTACGCGCAGATTGCTGGCCGCTACATCTCCGGACGTCATCGCCTCTGGCAGCGCATCATCGCCTTCATCTCCAGTCTCAGGCCGGTACCCCTCAGCGCAGTGTCTGATGCCTCAGACACTGCGCCTCTTCCTTTTGCTGATGTCTGTCTAAACTCTACTGTCAACAACGGTATGCTGGTTGTCCCCACTCCTAGAGTGTCGGGCTTTGTGTCGGGCACTCCTTGTGGGCGGCTGCCTTCCAATCTTGTCGACGTCAAGTCATCGTCACGAGACCCCCTGTCTGTGCGTGTCTTTAATGCACAGTCTGTCGGGAACAAGTCCAAGCGCATTGACATTGTGGAGTTTATTCGTGATGAGAAAGTGGATATCATGTTTCTGACCGAGACATGGTTGAAGACTCACGGCGACAAATCCAAGCACGCGGACCTTACTCCTGCAGGTTACTGTCTCAAGTCTCATCCTCGTGCAACGAGGGTGGGGTGTGAGGCAGTACTGTATAGAGAACATTTTCCAGTTGTGGTCAGTACATCTTTCTCGTTTTCCCATGACAGTTTCGAGGTCATCCAGTTGACTTTGAACACCCCAGTTTGTGTGCATTTCTTTTGTGTGTATAGGCCACCCCCCAGCAAAGCAAACAAGTTGACTGATGCTATGTTCTATGCACAGTTTAGTGATATGTTAGCCACTCTTCAAGGAAATGTTGTCATTGTTGGTGACTTTAATTTTCATTATGACAAGCCAGAAAGCTACAGTACTGTACGCATGATGGACATCTTGTCTACCTTCGAACTGAAGCAAGCTGTTTCAGACACCACCCACAGGTCTGGTCATATCATTGACTGGGTGCTGTTTCGTCCTGATGACAATGTGTTTCGTTCATGTCATGTCTCTCAATCCTTGACCTCTGACAATTTCGCTGTGTTGTGGGACTTGGATGTATGGCAGCCGGTGCGGCGTGGGATTGATTTGACTGTGTTCAAACATGATGTGGCTGCTCTGGCTGCTGCGTCACCCACGCCATCCGCTGACCAGTTGTGTGATCACCTCTGCTCTGTCCTTGACAGTCATGCCCCAGCAGCGCAGCGCAAGGTCCCTCAGCGTCGCTCCACCCCATGGTATAGCACCATCGCTGCCGAACTCTGTGCTTTGAAGCAGAAAAAGTGACAAGCTGAGCGACAGTGGCTGCGTTCTGGTTTGGCTGTTCACAAATAAATTTGTTGTTCTTTCAAGCACAAGATCAATCATCTAGTCGATACGGCTAAGACAGTGTACTTCAATGCAAAGATATGTGCTTCTACCACTTGCGGTCAATTATTTTCCATCACGAACAGGCTCATGAACAAGACCCGTTGTACTACTCTCCCTTCTTCACCAATGTCGTTGTTACCTCAGATGTTTTGCGACTTTTTTGTGTCCAAGGTGTCTGATATTCGAAGCAGCGTTGACATGTCTGCTGATGCAGGTGCGCCTGTTAGTGATGATCCAGTATCCTTCAGGGGTACTCCCCTCCTTCAGTTCAGCCCGGTTGAGGCTAGTGCGGTCCTCAAGACCATCCGCAGTATGAACCCTACCTCCTGTGACCTTGACCCTGTTCCCACACCCCTCTTAGTTGAGTGCATTGATGAGATCCTACCTGTCCTGACACAGATGATCAATGATTGCTTCCAGACTGGCACCTTCCCTAGTGTTTTCAAGCAGGCTATAGTTAAGCCGCTCTTGAAGAAGCAGGACCTAGATCCAAACAAACTTAGTAATTATAGGCCAGTCTCCAATCTTTCTTTTCTGTCAAAATTGTTAGAGAAGTTAGCTTTGCAGCAGCTGCTGGAGCACGTGTCCCAGTATGACCTTTTGGCCCGTTTTCAATCCGCGTACCGTGCTCATCATTCCACCGAAACAGCTCTGCTCCGTGTTCTAAACGATCTTCTCGTTGCTTCTGACAATTCCAAAGTTTCTCTTCTTACTCTGTTGGACTTGAGTGCCGCGTTCGACACAATAGACCATGGAATTCTTCTCACCCGTCTTAGAAACGTTTTTGGCATTGGGAACTTAGCACTCTCTTTCCTGCATTCATATCTCTCAGAACGTAGACAGACTGTTTCGATCTCGGGTTTTGCTTCTGATCCTACACCTCTCAAGTACGGAGTCCCTCAGGGCTCTGTTCTGGGTCCTCTGCTGTTTCTACTGTACACCCAACCACTCTCCAATGTAATTGATAGTCATTCAGTCTCTCACAGTGAATTTGCTGATGATACCCAGCTCTACAACTCCTCCCATCCCAGTCAAATCCACTCTCTTCTTTCTACCAGCGAACACTGTATCTCTGACGTGAAACGGTGGATGACCCGGAACAAGCTCCAACTCAATGACTCAAAAACTGAAGCACTCCTGGTGGGCGGCGGAGGCAAATCGGATCAGGCCCTCAAACTAACCATTGGTCACAGTGACATCGTCTTCTCTCAGTCTGTTAGAAATTTAGGCGTCATGTTTGACGATGATCTGTCAATGAGATCTCATGTCAACAAAGTCTGTCAGTTAGCATATTATGAGCTAAGGAAAATTAGTACCATTCGTCATTATCTTTCTCAGCAGGCCACCAAAACGCTCATCACATCACTTGTTCTGTCTCGTCTCGACTATGGAAACTCTCTTCTCGCTGGCATCCCCGACACTCTGCTTAACAAACTCCAGAAAGTTCAGAATTGTGCTGCTAGGCTAGTTTTTCGATGTCCCAAGCGTACCCATGTCTCATCACTCCTACATACACTTCACTGGCTCCCCATCTCTCAGAGGATAGATTATAAACTTGCTACTTTGTGCTTCAAAGCCATCGACAAC